>OZ025248.1:16887230-16927377 GCA_964019135.1 Arenicola marina | reverse complement strand
TGAAGTCATGACGTGTTATGACGTTCATTACGTGTTATGACGTCTTGGATGTATTATGCTGGCCTTGACGTGCTATGACGTCCAGTACGTGCCATGCTGTTTATGACGTCTTATGCGTCCGTTACGAGGACTTTCCTACCGCAAGCCAATCACTGGCGTATTTTCACATTTGGTCCGACGATGATCTTCGCCCTTTTATCGCCTGGAGGTGTCCCAGGTTTCTCCCTTCCCCCTTCCCCTTCCTCCTTCCCCGCCCCTCCCCCCCCCCCCCTCCCTCCCCAATCCCCGCATTGCCTCCCCAACTCCCCCGTCCACGGTCGTCCTGCCCACCTTGACCCCCTCACCTCCACTACGCGGCCCCGGGACTTCCTTTGTTCCAGCTCCTCAGAAGTCCCTAGCTACCCGACGTCATCATCGGTCACCCTCACCTACAGACCCCCCTCCCACGCACCCCCGTCCCCCACCCATCACCTCCCAACCCCCACGCCCTTCGTCATCTTGGCCAGTCGTCTTGGGGCCTGACCCGCCTTGTCCTCAAGAGCCAGCCGGGCACACATCTCACTCCATCCATCAAAATCTTCATGCCACCCAAAGCAATTTTCTGGGATCCACGCTGGCCCCCCTAGCGGCTCGTTCAGGAAGCTGTTGAATTGACCCACCCCCCTCCCTTATGCGACCACCCCCCCCCCTCCCACACCCCGCCGGTTCACCTCTCCTACCCCCAGGTTTGCTGCCCGTTCTGGGTGTTCTCGGAGGGGTGGAGAGCCCGGGTATGGCAGTCCCTGAGGCAGTGGGCAGCGCTGTCACCCCTGCCCAGCCGTCCATAAGGCAGGGCTGAAGGAAGATGGCTATTATAAGCATGTAGGTCTCGGCGTATCTAATTAACATGGGTTGTGGCAGCTTTCAGGGCAATGGCTGGACGATACAGACTGCGTGGGGTAGAGGCTTTGGGAGGGGTTTAGAGAACCAATCAAAGAGACTGAGATGAGTTAATCAGTGACACCAGCGTCTTGACCTGTCGACTGTTGGGCCACGTGACAGCCTTTAGCTCTCAGCTTTTAGCTCTCAGCTTTTAGCTCTCAACCTTTAGTGCTCAGCCTTTAGCTCTCAGCCTTTAGCTCTCAGCCTTTAGCTCTCAGTCTTTAGCTCTCAGCCTTTAGCTCTCAGCCCTTAGCTCTCAGCATTTAGCCCTCAGCCTTTTGGGCTCAGCCTTCAGCCTTCAGCCTTCAGCCTCCAACCCTCAACATTCAACATTCAGCCTTCAACCTTCAACCTTCAACCTTTAACCTGCAGCCTTCTGCCTTCAATCTTCAACCTTCAACCTAGGGGGGCCTCCCTGGTGTAGTGGTTAGCGCACTACACCGCAGATCAATAGGTCCTGGGTTCGAATCCGGGCTCGGGCACCTAATCTGGGGCATGTTTCATTCCTTCATGCTTCATCGTCCCGGGAGGTTCCTTGGCCCAATTTAGCCTGTATGTGCACAAAAGTGGCCTAAAACACCAACATTTCATTCATTCAACCTTCAGCCTTCAGCCTTAATCCCTCAGCCCTCAGCCTTCAATCTTTCGCCTTCCGTCTTCAGCCTTCAGTCTTTAGCTTTCAGCCTCCAGCTTTCAGCCTTCAACCTTGGGCCTTCAGCCCTCAGCCTTCAACCTTCAGCCTTCATCCTTTAGCTTTCAGCTTTCAGCCTTCGGCTTTCAGCCTTCAACCTTCAGCCGTCAGCTTTCAGCCTTTAGCCGTCAGCTTTCAGCCTTTAGCTTTCAGGCTACAGCCTTCAGCCTCCATCCTTGAGCGGGGTCCCCCGGTGGGCTAGTAGACGGTCTAGTAGTGCGTTCGGCTGTTGCCGACTGTGATAAAACAGCGTTCATTGGCGTTCTACCCTTCGCACAACAAATGATAACACAATAGGCAAACGCTAGGAACATGCGGCTTCCGGGAAAAAAGAAAAATGAAACGCAACATGTCATAAAGTAAGACAAAAAATGCCATAGCAAAATGGCGATGCAACTTTGACTGCCTTTAATTCCGACCATTTTGATAGAACGAAGTGTCTTTTGTTGTCTTCCAGACGTGCGCTTTGACTAGAATATCGCACGTGCAGAGAATATGACACCTGTCGTTCCCATAGTGATCCAGGCACATGATATCTTAAGGTCCAGACCAGTCATTCCATGTTTCTTTCATCGTTGGCTTTCCCGTGAGACATCATCGTCATCCGGCTGGAGCTGCACAAAATTTTACAAAGTCGCGTAAACCAAATCCACGTACCATGCCTCTTGCCCCCCCCCCCCTCACACCCACACACCCACACACACACCTCCCCCACCATCAACACCCGCCCTCCGTTTTCCACTCGCTTCACTCGGCTCGAAATATAAATTCACCGGTTAAATGATATAAACGTTCTAACCATAAACGTTCTATAAGTGTTCTAACCCCGCTGTCACTATTCACCGCTCTGTCGGCCCTTCACAGAGAGCGGTTGTCACACGGTTCGTCCATTCATGCTCGTCGTTAGCATTTACTGCGCTACTCGCTTAGGTGACGGCAAACGTCGAGCAGCCGGACTCCTAACTAGTGTCTTTGTGTGATCATCGATCATAGGGACATAAACCGTTATACGGCAAGGACAAGGCCGTTATGGCAGCGGGAGAATGGACACTGGGCGGGAGGAGGTGGTGAGGGGGGTGAGGGGAGGCATGGCCGGAGTGAGGTCTGGGGGGGTGGGGTTGGGGGAGGAGCGCCGGGGAGTAGATACATAAACTGTTACACGGCGAGGACAAGGCCGTTATGGCAGCGGCAGAATGGACACGGGGCGGGCAGAGAGGGGTGGGCAGAGGGGGGGGGGGGGTGAACAGGCGGAGGAGGGAGGGGGAGGGGGAGCAGGGCCGAAGAGGGAGGGAGCGCGTGCCCATCGACATGATTTCCTTGCGTCCCCAGTTTGTTGCGTCCTTGCCAGCATCCCCATGGATACGCCCCCCCTCCCCCTGGCGTGCGGACCCTCACAACGCGACATAAACCAACCTCAGGAATGTCGCGCGTGCTCCAGACCCGACCCCACCCCCCACCCCTACCCCTCAGCCTCGCTAGCCTACCACACACACCACCCCCACCCGCAACCCCACACTCCCACCATACCTGACCCACCGCCCCGATTGACAGCCCCTTCCACCCCCGTCCCAACGGGCCAGACACGCACCCCCCCCCCCACTCCTCTCCCCACCCGATCCACCTTCTCCTCCTCCTCCCGCACTCGGCAACCCCGCCCCGCCACACGCTCCCCAACCCTGGACCCTCCAACCCCAATCCCCTGACCGCCGCCTCCTACCCATATTATCGCCCGGCAATTTATTGTCGCTCACGACAATGCGGGCCGAGCGGCGAACTGGTTATAAAGGGCAGACCACATACATCATGGACAGGGTTTCCGGCCCGCCGCTCTGGCCTTTGTACCCCTCCCCAACTCGGCATTTAGTGATTATCGCCTTACCGCCCAGATCTCTTAGCCCGCATTATACAGTGCTGGACACCAGGCCGTTGAGACGGCTAGCGGGGGGGGGGGGGGGTGGTAGGGGCAGGGGGAGGGGCAGGGGGGGGGGGGTGGCGGGGGGAGGGGAAGTGGGAGGGGAAGTGAGATTGGGAGGGGGTCTAATCCAGTCTGAGCCACCGTGAAGCAATTCACTCAATGACCTAATGGTTTTCCTACCAGACGTTATGTTATTTCTGTAACAAGAAGCGTGTACGGGAGCACACCTACAAGGTCCAGGTATATTACTGCGTCACATCCCATAATGTTGGCGCACTGGTAGAGACGGGGGATCGCCCGATATAAATGTCCCTTATGGGGGTTCGTAACAGCAATTTGCTCTCGTGTCTTATCAAAAGGACGTTCCTGACAACATTTCGGCTCCGTTAATAATCAATGTTGTCATTCATGCAAGCAGCAATCGCCATCCCTACTCTTATCCTGACCTCCACTTACGCCCCGCCCTCACCCCACTCACACCTCACCCTGCCCTCCCCCCATCCTCAGCGCCACTCACCCCTACCATCACCCCATCTCCATCTCTAAGACATCACAATCAATTTTTTTACCTGTCGAGTGCAATCTACTCCAACGGCGGATTTCACGAACGCAGTTTAGACGACTGATAGGCTTAGTCAACCAAAGCTACCATATAAATGACGGTCGAGTTTAGCCGACTAAGCCCCGTAGCCGGCTAAACTATATACGTGAAATAGGCAACAGTCTTATTGATTTCGCAGAAAATGTAACGACCACCGCCCCCCACCCCACCCCACCCACATCCCCTCCCCTCACACATCCCCACCCCTCCCCTCACACATCCCCTCCCCACCCACATCCCCTCCCCTCACACATCCCCACCCCACCCACATCCCCTCCCCTCACACATCCCCACCCCACCCACATCCCCTCCCCCTCACACATCCCCACCCCACCCACATCCCCCCTCCCCTCACACATCCCCACCCCACCCACATCCCCTCCCCTCACACATCCCCACCCCACCCACATCCCCTCCCCTCACACATCCCCACCCCACCCACATCCCCTCCCCTCACACATCCCCACCCCACCCACATCCCCTCCCCTCACACATCCCCTCTCCACCCACATCAGCTCCCCTCACACATCCCCACCACACCCACATCCCCTCCCCTCACACGGCCCCACCCCACCCACATCCCCTCCCCTCACACATCCCCACCCCACCCACATCCCCTCCCCTCACACATCCCCACCCCACCCACCATCCCCACCCCTCACACATCCCCACCCCACCCACATCCCCTCCCCTCACACATCCCCACCCCACCCACATCCCCTCCCCTCACACATCCCCTCCCCACCCACATCCCCTCACACATCCCCACCCCCACCCACATCCCCTCCCCTCACACATCCCCACCGCACCCACATCCCTTCCCCTCACACATCCCCACCCAACCCACATCCCCTCCCCACCCACATCCCCTCCCCTCACACATCCCCACCCCACCCACATCCCCTCCCCTCACACATCCCCACCCCACCCACATCCCCTCCCCTCACACATCCCCACCCCACCCACATCCCTTCCCCTCACACATCCCCACCCCACCCACATCCCCTCCCCTCACACATCCCCACCCCACCCACATCCCCTCCCCACCCACATCCCCTCCCCTCACACATCCCCACCCCACCCACATCCCCTCCCCTCACACATCCCCACCCCACCCACATCCCCTCCCGTCACACATCCCCACCCCACCCACATCCCCTCCCCTCACACATCCCCACCCCACCCACATCCCCTCCTCACCCACATCCCCTCCCCTCACACATCCCCACCCCACCCACATCCCCTCCCCTCACACATCCCCACCCCACCCACATCCCCTCCCCTCACACATCCCCACCCCACCCACATCTCCTCCCCTCACACATCCCCACCCCACCCACATCCCTTCCCCTCACACATCCCCACCCCACCCACATCCCCTCCCCTCACACATCCCCACCCCACCCACATCCCCTCCCCTCACACATCCCCACCCCACCCACATCCCCTCCCCTCACACATCCCCACCACACCCACATCCCCTCCCCTCACACATCCCCACCCCACCCACATCCCCTCCCCACCCACATCCCCTCCCCTCACACATCCCCACCCCACCCACATCCCCTCCCCTCACACATGCCCACCCCACCCACATCCCCTCCCCTCACACATCCCCACCCCACCCACATCCCCTCCCCTCACACATCCCCACCCCACCCACATCCCCTCCCCTCACACATCCCCACCCCACCCACATCCCCTCCCCTCACACATCCCCATCCCACCCACATCCCCTCCCCTCACACATCCCCACCCCACCCACATCCCCTCCCCTCCACATCCCCTCCCCTCACACATCCCCACCCCACCCACATCCCCTCCCCTCACACATCCCCACCCCACCCACATCCCCTCCCCTCACACATCCCCACCCCACCCACATCCCCTCCCCTCAAACATCCCCACCCCACCCACATCCCCTCCCCTCACACATCCCCACCCCACCCACATCCCCTCCCCTCACACATCCCCACCCCACCCACATCCCCTCCCCTCACACATCCCCACCCCACCCACATCCCCTCCCCTCACACATCCCCACCCCACCCACATCCCCTCCCCTCACACATCCCCACCCCACCCACATCCCCTCCCCTCACACATCCCCACCCCACCCACATCCCCTCCCCTCACACATCCCCACCCCACCCTCATCCCCTCCCCTCACACATCCCCACCCCACCCACATCCCCTCCCCTCACACATCCCCTCTCCACCCACATCCCCTCCCCTCACACATCCTTCGGTGTAGATGCGATACTAAAACGCAGCCATCATCACTCCTCATTGGACGGTTGTTAGCCTCGAGAGGACCGATACCGCCTGGGATGGAACTAAATAGAGCAAGTTATGTCTGGTTGAATAGAGAAAGTATTATTTTCGTGATGGATTGACAACAATACCTTATTTACTTGATAGGGAAAGTTCATTGCCTGTGCGATCTATTTGCGGTAGACTTTCTTGCCAGATGCGATTATATCTATTCACGATCCTTGACATCGTTATCAGACAAGGTGGCGTGTGCTCGCTTATATCCGTTAAACTTAACTTAAACGTCATTCACATTGTTAGTCGAGCCGTGATTACGTTACAATCAAGGAAGTTATGTTAACGTCACAATAGGGAAAATACTGTGACGTCACGAAATTGATTGATTGGGGTTTAACGGCACGTACAGCTTGTAAGGCACTTTCTACTGCCGCTCTTACTCCGCTAGGGCTCCATTATACCATTGTTGCGGCTACGTCCTCAATGCATTTTCACACTCGCTCGCCAGGGCGGCGCTGCGCATATGGATAGGAAAAATGTGTCGCGCATTTCTACAAATTAGTGCTGGGACCCAGCCTAAGCCTAATAACACATGAAATCAGGTAATAAAAAGAAAGAGTTTGGTCACAATTCTAACGTTATTTGTATGTTTATTCTTGAAAACTATAATGTAAGAAATTACAGTTGATTTGACCGTTTTTGAAGAATCTTGAAATTTGCCCGCGGCCGACAGCAGCGGTAAAAGCTAGCTTGCGTAGCGCCACCGCGCGGGGAGCTTGGCTGTAAGGCTGTATTATACAAATGATGTCAACATACAATTTGTGTCAGTGTAACCTCATGAAGCATTTCATAATACATAGCAGTGTGGGTGTCACGAATCTGTGTGAGTGCCATATCACTCTGTGAGTACCATGTCACCCAGTGTGGGTGGCATGTCACCCAGTGTGAGTGACAATATGAGTGTGATGTCACTTTTCAGCATGCCATGTTACTCACACTGAGTGACATGTCATACAGGGTTGTGCATCACCAGTGCCGCGCATATATATACTCGCTTCCCGCACCCTACACGTCGCCACTTACTCGCCTTGTCTAACAACTTTCACCCAATGGACAAAACCTGAGGCAGTCTTTACTGCCTCTGTCCGTGTTCCTGGGCAAGACAATCACCTGAATACGTAAAATCTACATAATTCTTTCAGCCGTTTTGTTGACGTGTTCTGCCTTGTCAAAATAGAGTCCCCGCTTCACTGCGAGTACCGGCCGCGGGGCAAATGTACCGTGTAATGTCATCTCAGCCGGCGGTTTTCTGCCTTGACAAAGGGGAGACTTCGTCCATATCAGCTTCAATAGGAGATATCTTGTTTTCCCCCTCACCCGAGACGTCGTTGGGTAGAGACAAAGTTGTCCCCTGGCTGCCGCCCATTGTGTGCTGCCAAAGGCGGAATTAGCCTCTGGAGACCGTCATCTGCTTACGGAGGACAGTAATGCAGCAGTGTAACTACCCATCCCACAGGTCCCAGAGTATAAAACATGCTTCCCCTGGCTGCCCTGCCCGTCCATGCACACATATCAAAGCCCAGGCGGTATCATCTGCGAGTCTTACCCCGACAAAGAAGGCGGTGTGCCTTGGTGTAGCTCAGCCTCTGAGGGGGCCGCCGCCGTACATAGCTTAGCGTGGGACGATTGCCTTCCTCTCTGCCAGGACCCCGCCTTCCTCTCTGCCAGGACCCCGCCTTCCTCTCTGCCAGGACCCCGCCTTCCTCTCTGCCAGGACCCCGCCTTCCTCTCTGCCAGGACCCCGCCTTCCTCTCTGCCAGGACCCCGCCTTCCTCTCTGCCAGGACCCCGCCTTCCTCTCTGCCAGGACCCCGCCTTCCTCTCTGCCAGGACCCCGCCTTCCTCTCTGCCGGGACCCCGCCTTCCTCTCTGTCGGGACCCCGCCTTCCTCTCTGCCAGGACCCCGCCTTCCTCTCTGCCAGGACCCCGCCTTCCTCTCTGCCAGGACCCCGCCTTCCTCTCTGTCAGGACCCCGCCTTCCTCTCTGCCAGGACCCCGCCTTCCTCTCTGTCAGGACCCCGCCTTCCTCTCTGTCAGGACCCCGCCTTCCTCTCTGCCAGGACCCCGCCTTCCTCTTTGCCAGGACCCCGCCTTCCTCTCTGCCGGGACCCCGCCTTCCTCTCTGCCGGGACCCCGCCTTCCTCTCTGTCAGGACCCCGCCTTCCTCTCTGCCAGGACTCCGCCTTTCTCTCTGTCAGGACCCCGCCTTCCTCTCTGCCAGGACCCCGCCTTCCTCTTTGCCAGGACCCCGCCTTCCTCTCTGCCGGGACCCCGCCTTCCTCTCTGCCGGGACCCCGCCTTCCTCTTTGCCAGGACCCCGCCTTCCTCTCTGCCGGGACCCCGCCTTCCTCTCTGCCAGGACCCCGCCTTCCTCTCTGCCGGGACCCCGCCTTCCTCTCTGCCAGGACCCGGCCTGCCTCTCTGCCAGGACCCCGCCTTCCTCTCTGCCAGGACCCCGCCTTCCTCTCTGCCAGGACCCCGCCTTCCTCTCTGCCGGGACCCCGCCTTCTTCTCTGCCAGGACCCCGCCTTCCTCTCTACCGGGACCCCGCCTTCCTCTCTGCCGGGACCCCGCCTTCCTCTCTGCCAGGACCCCGCCTTCCTCTCTGCCGGGACCCCGCCTTCCTCTCTGCCAGGACCCGGCCTGCCTCTCTGCCAGGACCCCGCCTTCCTCTCTGCCAGGACCCCGCCTTCCTCTCTGCCAGGACCCCGCCTTCCTCTCTGCCGGGACCCCGCCTTCCTCTCTGCCAGGACCCCGCCTTCCTCTCTGCCAGGACCCCGGCTTCCTCTCTGCCAGGACCCCGCCTTCCTCTCTGTCAGGACCCCGCCTTCCTCTCTGCCAGGACCCCGCCTTCCTCTTTGCCAGGACCCCGCCTTCCTCTCTGCCGGGACCCCGCCTTCCTCTCTGCCGGGACCCCGCCTTCCTCTTTGCCAGGACCCCGCCTTCCTCTCTGCCGGGACCCCGCCTTCCTCTCTGCCAGGACCCCGCCTTCCTCTCTGCCGGGACCCCGCCTTCCTCTCTGCCAGGACCCGGCCTGCCTCTCTGCCAGGACCCCGCCTTCCTCTCTGCCAGGACCCCGCCTTCCTCTCTGCCAGGACCCCGCCTTCCTCTCTGCCGGGACCCCGCCTTCTTCTCTGCCAGGACCCCGCCTTCCTCTCTGCCGGGACCCCGCCTTCCTCTCTGCCGGGACCCCGCCTTCCTCTCTGCCGGGACCCCGCCTTCCTCTCTGCCAGGACCCCGCCTTCCTCTCTGCCGGGACCCCGCCTTCCTCTCTGCCAGGACCCGGCCTGCCTCTCTGCCAGGACCCCGCCTTCCTCTCTGCCAGGACCCCGCCTTCCTCTCTGCCAGGACCCCGCCTTCCTCTCTGCCGGGATCCCGCCTTCCTCTCTGCCAGGACCCCGCCTTCCTCTCTGCCAGGACCCCGCTTTCCTCTCTGCCGGGACCCCGCCTTCCTCTCTGCCCGGACCCCGCCTTCCTCTCTGCCAGGACCCCGCCTTCCTCTCTGCCAGGACCCCGCCTTCCTCTCTGTCAGGACCCCGTCTTCCACTCTGCCAGGACCCCGCCTTCCTCTCTGCCAGGACCCCGCCTTCCTCTCTGCCGGGACCCCGCCTTCCTCTCTGCCAGGACCCCGCCTTCCTCTCTGTCAGGACCCCGTCTTCCACTCTGCCAGGACCCCGCCTTCCTCTCTGCCAGGACCCCGCCTTCCTCTCTGCCAGGACCCCGCCTTCCTCTCTGCCCGGACCCCGCCTTCCTCTCTGCCAGGACCCCGTCTTCCACTCTGCCAGGACCCCGCCTTCCTCTCTGCCAGGACCCCGTCTTCCACTCTGCCAGGACCCCGCCTTCCTCTCTGCCAGGACCCCGCCTTCCTCTCTGCCGGGACCCCGCCTTCCTCTCTGCCAGGACCCCGCCTTCCTCTCTGCCAGGACCCCGCCTTCCTCTCTGCCCGGACCCCGCCTTCCTCTCTGCCAGGACCCCGCCTTTGTCTCTGCCAGGACCCCGCCTTCCTCTCTGCCAGGACCCCGCCTTCCTCTCTGTCAGGACCCCGCCTGCCACTCTGCCAGGACCCCGCCTTCCTCTCTGCCAGGACCCCGCCTTCCTCTCTGCCGGGACCCCGCCTTCCTCTCTGCCGGGACCCCGCCTTCCTCTCTGCCGGGACCCCGCCTTCCTCTCTGCCAGGACCCCGCATTCCACTCTGCCAGGACCCCGCCTTCCTCTCTGCCAGGACCCCGCCTTCCTCTCTGCCCGGACCCCGCCTTCCTCTCTGCCAGGACCCCGCCTTCGTCTCTGCCAGGACCCCGCCTGCCTCTCTGCCAGGACCCCGCCTTCCTCTCTGTCAGGACCTCGCCTGCCACTCTGCCAGGACCCCGCTTTCCTCTCTGCCAGGACCCCGCCTTCCTCTGTGCTCGGACCCGGCCTTCCTCTCTGCCAGGACACCGCCTTCCTCTCTGCCAGGACCCCGCCTTCCTCTCTGCCAGGACCCCGCTTTCCTCTCTGTCAGGACCCCGCCTTCGTCTCTGCCAGGACCCCGCCTGCCTCTGTGCTCGGACCCGGCCTTCCTCTCTGTCAGGACCCCGCATTCCACTCCGCCCGGACCCCGCCTTCCTCTCTGCAAGTCGGCCTCCCTGGGGGGTGTTGGTGTCTACCTCACATGGGGCTGTTCAAGTCGGCCTCCCTGGGGGATGTTGATATCTACCTCACATGGGGCTGTTCAAGTCGGCCTCCCTGGGGGGTGTTGATATCTACCTCACATGGGGCTGTTCAAGTCGGCCTCCCTGGGGGATGTTGATATCTACCTCACATGGGGCTGTTCAAGTCGGCCTCCCTGGGGGATGTTGGTGTCTACCTCACATGGGGCTGTTCAAGTCGGCCTCCCTGGGGGATGTTGATATCTACCTCACATGGGGCTGTTCAAGTCGGCCTCCCTGGGGGATGTTGATATCTACCTCACATGGGGCTGTTCAAGTCGGCCTCCCTAGGGGATGTTGATATCTACCTCACATGAGGCTGTTCAAGTCGGCCTCCCTAGGGGATGTTGATATCTACCTCACATGAGGCTGTTCAAGTCAGCCTCCCTGGGGGATGTTGATATCTACCTCACATGGGGCTGTTCAAGTCGGCCTCCCTGGGGGTTGTTGATATCTACCTCACATGGGGCTGTTCAAGTCGGCCTCCCTGGGGGATGTTGATATCTACCTCACATGGGGCTGTTCAAGTCGGCCTCCCTGGGGGATGTTGATATCTACCTCACATGGGGCTGTTCAAGTCGGCCTCCTTGGGGGGTGTTGATATCTACCTCACATGGGGCTGTTCAAGTCGGCCTCCCTGGGGGATGTTGATATCTACCTCACATGGGGCTGTTCAAGTCGGCCTCCCTGGGGGATGTTGATATCTACCTCACATGGGGCTGTTCAAGTCGGCCTCCCTGGGGGATGTTGATATCTACCTCACATGGGGCTGTTCAAGTCGGCCTCCCTAGGGGATGTTGGTGTCTACCTCACATGGGGCTGTTCAAGTCGGCCTCCCTGGGGTGTGTTGATATCTACCTCACATGGGGCTGTTCAAGTCGGCCTCCCTGGGGGATGTTGATATCTACCTCACATGGGGCTGTTCAAGTCGGCCTCCCTGGGGGATGTTGATATCTACCTCACATGGGGCTGTTCAAGTCGGCCTCCCTGGGGGATGTTGATATCTACCTCACATGGGGCTGTTCAAGTCGGCCTCCCTGGGGGATGTTGATATCTACCTCACATGGGGCTGTTCAAGTCGGCCTCCCTAGGGGATGTTGATATCTACCTCACATGGGGCTGTTCAAGTCGGCCTCCCTGGGGGATGTTGGTGTCTACCTCACATGGGGCTGTTCAAGTCGGCCTCCCTGGGGGATGTTGATATCTACCTCACATGGGGCTGTTCAAGTCGGCCTCCCTGGGGGATGTTGATATCTACCTCACATGGGGCTGTTCAAGTCGGCCTCCCTGGGGGATGTTGATATCTACCTCACATGGGGCTGTTCAAGTCGGCCTCCCTGGGGGATGTTGATATCTACCTCACATGGGGCTGTTCAAGTCGGCCTCCCTAGGGGATGTTGGTGTCTACCTCACATGGGGCTGTTCAAGTCGGCCTCCCTGGGGGATGTTGATATCTACCTCACATGGGGCTGTTCAAGTCGGCCTCCCTGGGGGATGTTGATATCTACCTCACATGGGGCTGTTCAAGTCGGCCTCCCTGGGGGATGTTGATATCTACCTCACATGGGGCTGTTCAAGTCGGCCTCCCTGGGGGGTGTTGGTGTCTACCTCACATGGGGCTGTTCAAGTCGGCCTCCCTGGGGGATGTTGATATCTACCTCACATGGGGCTGTTCAAGTCGGCCTCCCTGGGGGATGTTGATATCTACCTCACATGAGGCTGTTCAAGTCGGCCTCCCTGGGGGATGTTGATATCTACCTCACATGGGGCTGTTCAAGTCGGCCTCCCTGGGGGGTGTTGATATCTACCTCACATGGGGCTGTTCAAGTCGGCCTCCCTAGGGGATGTTGATATCTACCTCACATGAGGCTGTTCAAGTCGGCCTCCCTGGGGGGTGTTGATATCTACCTCACATGGGGCTGTTCAAGTCGGCCTCCCTGGGGGATGTTGATATCTACCTCACATGAGGCTGTTCAAGTCGGCCTCCCTAGGGGATGTTGATATCTACCTCACATGGGGCTGTTCAAGTCGGCCTCCCTGGGGGGTGTTGATATCTACCTCACATGAGGCTGTTCAAGTCGGCCTCCCTGGGGGATGTTGATATCTACCTCACATGGGGCTGTTCAAGTCGGCCTTCCTTGGGGGATGTTGGTATCTACCTCACATGGGGCTGTTCAAGTCGGCCTCCCTGGGGGATGTTGATATCTACCTCACATGGGGCTGTTCAAGTCGGCCTCCCTGGGGGATGTTGATATCTACCTCACATGGGGCTGTTCAAGTCGGCCTCCCTGGGGGATGTTGATATCTACCTCACATGGGGCTGTTCAAGTCGGCCTCCCTGGGGGGTGTTGATATCTACCTCACATGGGGCTGTTCAAGTCGGCCTCCCTGGGGGGTGTTGATATCTACCTCACATGGGGCTGTTCAAGTCGGCCTCCCTGGGGGATGTTGATATCTACCTCACATGGGGCTGTTCAAGTCGGCCTCCCTAGGGGATGTTGATATCTACCTCACATGAGGCTGTTCAAGTCGGCCTCCCTGGGGGATGTTGATATCTACCTCACATGAGGCTGTTCAAGTCGGCCTCCCTGGGGGATGTTGATATCTACCTCACATGGGGCTGTTCAAGTCGGCCTCCCTAGGGGATGTTGATATCTACCTCACATGAGGCTGTTCAAGTCGGCCTCCCTAGGGGATGTTGATATCTATCTCACATGGGGCTGTTCAAGTCGGCCTCCCTGGGGGGTGTTGATATCTACCTCACATGGGGCTGTTCAAGTCGGCCTCCCTGGGGGATGTTGATATCTACCTCACATGGGGCTGTTCAAGTCGGCCTCCCTAGGGGATGTTGATATCTACCTCACATGAGGCTGTTCAAGTCGGCCTCCCTGGGGGATGTTGATATCTACCTCACATGAGGCTGTTCAAGTCGGCCTCCCTGGGGGATGTTGATATCTACCTCACATGGGGCTGTTCAAGTCGGCCTCCCTGGGGGGTGTTGATATCTACCTCACATGGGGCTGTTCAAGTCGGCCTCCCTAGGGGATGTTGATATCTACCTCACATGAGGCTGTTCAAGTCGGCCTCCCTAGGGGATGTTGATATCTACCTCACATGAGGCTGTTCAAGTCGGCCTCCCTGGGGGATGTTGATATCTACCTCACATGGGGCTGTTCAAGTCGGCCTCCCTGGGGGGTGTTGATATCTACCTCACATGGGGCTGTTCAAGTCGGCCTCCCTGGGGGGTGTTGATATCTACCTCACATGGGGCTGTTCAAGTCGGCCTCCCTGGGGGGTGTTGATATCTACCTCACATGGGGCTGTTCAAGTCGGCCTCCCTGGGGGGTGTTGATATCTACCTCACATGGGGCTGTTCAAGTCGGCCTCCCTGGGGGATGTTGATATCTACCTCACATGGGGCTGTTCAAGTCGGCCTCCCTGGGGGATGTTGATATCTACCTCACATGGGGCTGTTCAAGTCGGCCTCCTTGGGGGATGTTGATATCTACCTCACATGGGGCTGTTCAAGTCGGCCTCCCTGGGGGGTGTTGATATCTACCTCACATGGGGCTGTTCAAGTCGGCCTCCCTGGGGGGTGTTGGTGTCTACCTCACATGGGGCCGTTCAAGTCGGCCTCCCTGGGGGATGTTGGTGTCTACCTCACATGGGGCTGTTCAAGTCGGCCTCCCTAGGGGATGTTGATATCTACCTCACAAGGGGCTGTTTAAGTCGGCCTCCCTAGGGGATGTTGATATCTACCTCACATGGGGCTGTTCAAGTCGGCCTCCCTGGGGGATGTTGATATCTACCTCACATGGGGCTGTTCAAGTCGGCCTCCCTGGGGGATGCTGATATCTACCTCACATGGGGCTGTTCAAGTCGGCCTCCCTGGGGGATGTTGATATCTACCTCACATGGGGCTGTTCAAGTCGGCCTCCCTGGGGGATGCTGATATCTACCTCACATGGGGCTGTTCAAGTCGGCCTCCCTGGGGGATGTTGATATCTACCTCACATGGGGCTGTTCAAGTCGGCCTCCCTGGGGGATGTTGATATCTACCTCACATGGGGCTGTTCAAGTCGGCCTCCCTGGGGGATGTTGATATCTACCTCACATGGGGCTGTTCAAGTCGGCCTCCCTGGGAGGTGTTGGTGTCTACCTCACATGGGGCTGTTCAAGTCGGCCTCCCTGGGGGATGTTGGTGTCTACCTCACATGGGGCTGTTCAAGTCGGCCTCCCTGGGGGGTGTTGGTGTCTACCTCACATGGGGCTGTTCAAGTCGGCCTCCCTAGGGGATGTTGATATCTACCTCACATGGGGCTGTTCAAGTCGGCCTCCTTGGGGGATGCTGATATCTACCTCACATGGGGCTGTTCAAGTCGGCCTCCCTGGGGGGTGTTGGTATCTACCTCACATGGGGCTGTTCAAGTCGGCCTCCCTGGGGGATGTTGATATCTACCTCACATGGGGCTGTTCAAGTCGGCCTCCCTGGGGGATGTTGATATCTACCTCACATGGGGCTGTTCAAGTCGGCCTCCCTGGGGGATGTTGATATCTACCTCACATGGGGCTGTTCAAGTCGGCCTCCCTGGGGGATGTTGATATCTACCTCACATGGGGCTGTTCAAGTCGGCCTCCCTGGGGGATGTTGATATCTACCTCACATGGGGCTGTTCAAGTCGGCCTCCCTGGGGGATGTTGATATCTACCTCACATGGGGCTGTTCAAGTCGGCCTCCCTGGGGGATGTTGGTGTCTACTTCACATGGGGCTGTTAAAGTCAGCCTTCCTTGGGGGATGCTGATATCTACCTCACATGGGGCTGTTCAAGTCGGCCTCCCTGGGGGATGTTGATATCTACCTCACATGGGGCTGTTCAAGTCAGCCTCCCTGGGGGATGCTGATATCTGCCTCACATGGGGCTGTTCAAGTCGGCCTCCCTGGGGGATGTTGGTGTCTACTTCACATGGGGCTGTTAAAGTCAGCCTTCCTTGGGGGATGCTGATATCTACCTCACATGGGGCTGTTCAAGTCGGCCTCCCTGGGGGATGTTGATATCTACCTCACATGGGGCTGTTCAAGTCAGCCTCCCTGGGGGATGCTGATATCTGCCTCACATGGGGCTGTTCAAGTCGGCCTCCCTGGGGGGTGTTGGTGTCTACCTCACATGGGGCTGTTCAAGTCGGCCTCCCTGGGGGGTGTTGGTGTCTACCTCACATGGGGCTGTTCAAGTCGGCCTCCCTGGGGGGTGTTGGTGTCTACCTCACATGGGGCTGTTCAAGTCGGCCTCCCTGGGGGGTGTTGGTGTCTACCTCACATGGGGCTGTTCAAGTCGGCCTCCCTGGGGGATGTTGATATCTACCTCACATGGGGCTGTTCAAGTCGGCCTCCCTGGGGGGTGTTGGTGTCTACCTCACATGAGGCTGTTCAAGTCGGCCTCCCTGGGGGATGTTGATATCTACCTCACATGGGGCTGTTCAAGTCGGCCTCCCTGGGGGATGCTGATATCTGCCTCACATGGGGCTGTTCAAGCCTCCTTGGGGGATGTTGATATCTACCTCACATGGGGCTGTTCAAGTCAGCCTCCCTGGGGGGTGTTGGTGTCTACTTCACATGGGGCTGTTCAAGTCGGCCTCCCTGGGGGATGCTGATATCTGCCTCACATGGGGCTGTTCAAGTCAGCCTTCCTTGGGGGATGCTGATATCTACCTCACATGGGGCTGTTCAAGTCAGCCTTCCTTGGGGGATGCTGATATCTACCGCACATGGGGCTGTTCAAGTCGGCCTCCCTAGGGGATGTTGATATCTACCTCACATGGGGCTGTTCAAGTCGGCCTCCCTGGGGGATGATGATATCTGCCTCACATGGGGCTGTTCAAGTCGGCCTCCTTGGGGGATGTTGATATCTACCTCACATGGGGCTGTTCAAGTCAGCCTCCCTGGGGGGTGTTGGTGTCTACTTCACATGGGGCTGTTCAAGTCGGCCTCCCTGGGGGATGCTGATATCTGCCTCACATGGGGCTGTTCAAGTCAGCCTTCCTTGGGGGATGCTGATATCTACCTCACATGGGGCTGTTCAAGTCAGCCTTCCTTGGGGGATGCTGATATCTACCTCACATGGGGCTGTTCAAGTCGGCCTCCCTGGGGGATGTTGATATCTACCTCACATGGGGCTGTTCAAGTCTGCCTTCCTTGGGGGATGCTGATATCTACCTCACATGGGGCTGTTCAAGTCGGCCTCCCTGGGGGATGCTGATATCTACCTCACATGGGGCTGTTCAAGTCGGCCTCCCTGGGGGGTGTTGGTGTCTACCTCACATGGGGCTGTTCAAGTCGGCCTCCCTGGGGGGTGTTGGTGTCTACCTCACATGGGGCTGTTCAAGTCGGCCTCCCTGGGGGATGTTGATATCTACCTCACATGGGGCTGTTCAAGTCGGCCTCCCTGGGGGGTGTTGGTGTCTACCTCACATGGGGCTGTTCAAGTCGGCCTCCCTGGGGGATGTTGATATCTACCTCACATGGGGCTGTTCAAGTCGGCCTCC
Organism: Arenicola marina; assembly: GCA_964019135.1. Taxonomy (NCBI): domain Eukaryota; kingdom Metazoa; phylum Annelida; class Polychaeta; family Arenicolidae; genus Arenicola; species Arenicola marina. The sequence goes on along the minus strand of OZ025248.1, from coordinate 16,909,693 downwards.
CTGGGGGGTGTTGGTGTCTACCTCACATGGGGCTGTTCAAGTCGGCCTCCCTGGGGGATGTTGGTGTCTACCTCACATGGGGCTGTTCAAGTCGGCCTCCCTAGGGGATGTTGATATCTACCTCACATGGGGCTGTTCAAGTCGGCCTCCCTGGGGGGTGTTGATATCTACCTCACATGGGGCTGTTCAAGTCGGCCTCCCTGGGGGGTGTTGGTGTCTACCTCACATTGGGCTGTTCAAGTCGGCCTCCCTGGGGGATGTTGGTGTCTACCTCACATGGGGCTGTTCAAGTCGGCCTCCCTAGGGGATGTTGATATCTACCTCACATGGGGCTGTTTAAGTCGGCCTCCCTAGGGGATGTTGATATCTACCTCACATGGGGCTGTTCAAGTCGGCCTCCCTGGGGGATGTTGATATCTACCTCACATGGGGCTGTTCAAGTCGGCCTCCCTGGGGGATGTTGATATCTACCTCACATGGGGCTGTTCAAGTCGGCCTCCCTGGGGGATGTTGATATCTACCTCACATGGGGCTGTTCAAGTCGGCCTCCCTGGGGGATGTTGATATCTACCTCACATGGGGCTGTTCAAGTCGGCCTCCCTGGGGGGTGTTGGTGTCTACCTCACATGGGGCTGTTCAAGTCGGCCTCCCTAGGGGATGTTGATATCTACCTCACATGGGGCTGTTCAAGTCGGCCTCCCTGGGGGGTGTTGGTGTCTACCTCACATGGGGCTGTTCAAGTCGGCCTCCCTGGGGGATGTTGATATCTACCTCACATGGGGCTGTTCAAGTCGGCCTCCCTGGGGGATGTTGATATCTACCTCACATGGGGCTGTTCAAGTCGGCCTCCCTGGGAGGTGTTGGTGTCTACCTCACATGGGGCTGTTCAAGTCGGCCTCCCTGGGGGATGTTGGTGTCTACCTCACATGGGGCTGTTCAAGTCGGCCTCCCTGGGGGGTGTTGGTGTCTACCTCACATGGGGCTGTTCAAGTCGGCCTCCCTAGGGGATGTTGATATCTACCTCACATGGGGCTGTTCAAGTCGGCCTCCCTGGGGGGTGTTGGTGTCTACCTCACATGGGGCTGTTCAAGTCGGCCTCCCTGGGGGATGTTGATATCTACCTCACATGAGGCTGTTCAAGTCGGCCTCCCTGGGGGGTGTTGGTGTCTACCTCACATGGGGCTGTTCAAGTCGGCCTCCCTGGGGGATGTTGATATCTACCTCACATGGGGCTGTTCAAGTCGGCCTCCCTGGGGGATGATGATATCTGCCTCACATGGGGCTGTTCAAGTCGGCCTCCTTGGGGGATGTTGATATCTACCTCACATGGGGCTGTTCAAGTCAGCCTCCCTGGGGGGTGTTGGTGTCTACTTCACATGGGGCTGTTCAAGTCGGCCTCCCTGGGGGATGCTGATATCTGCCTCACATGGGGCTGTTCAAGTCAGCCTTCCTTGGGGGATGCTGATATCTACCTCACATGGGGCTGTTCAAGTCGGCCTCCCTGGGGGATGTTGATATCTACCTCACATGGGGCTGTTCAAGTCAGCCTCCCTGGGGGATGCTGATATCTGCCTCACATGGGGCTGTTCAAGTCGGCCTCCCTGGGGGGTGTTGGTGTCTACCTCACATGGGGCTGTTCAAGTCGGCCTCCCTGGGGGGTGTTGGTGTCTACCTCACATGGGGCTGTTCAAGTCGGCCTCCCTGGGGGGTGTTGGTGTCTACCTCACATGGGGCTGTTCAAGTCGGCCTCCCTGGGGGGTGTTGGTGTCTACCTCACATGGGGCTGTTCAAGTCGGCCTCCCTGGGGGATGTTGATATCTACCTCACATGGGGCTGTTCAAGTCGGCCTCCCTGGGGGGTGTTGGTGTCTACCTCACATGAGGCTGTTCAAGTCGGCCTCCCTGGGGGATGTTGATATCTACCTCACATGGGGCTGTTCAAGTCGGCCTCCCTGGGGGATGCTGATATCTGCCTCACATGGGGCTGTTCAAGCCTCCTTGGGGGATGTTGATATCTACCTCACATGGGGCTGTTCAAGTCAGCCTCCCTGGGGGGTGTTGGTGTCTACTTCACATGGGGCTGTTCAAGTCGGCCTCCCTGGGGGATGCTGATATCTGCCTCACATGGGGCTGTTCAAGTCAGCCTTCCTTGGGGGATGCTGATATCTACCTCACATGGGGCTGTTCAAGTCAGCCTTCCTTGGGGGATGCTGATATCTACCGCACATGGGGCTGTTCAAGTCGGCCTCCCTAGGGGATGTTGATATCTACCTCACATGGGGCTGTTCAAGTCGGCCTCCCTGGGGGATGATGATATCTGCCTCACATGGGGCTGTTCAAGTCGGCCTCCTTGGGGGATGTTGATATCTACCTCACATGGGGCTGTTCAAGTCAGCCTCCCTGGGGGGTGTTGGTGTCTACTTCACATGGGGCTGTTCAAGTCGGCCTCCCTGGGGGATGCTGATATCTGCCTCACATGGGGCTGTTCAAGTCAGCCTTCCTTGGGGGATGCTGATATCTACCTCACATGGGGCTGTTCAAGTCAGCCTTCCTTGGGGGATGCTGATATCTACCTCACATGGGGCTGTTCAAGTCGGCCTCCCTGGGGGATGTTGATATCTACCTCACATGGGGCTGTTCAAGTCTGCCTTCCTTGGGGGATGCTGATATCTACCTCACATGGGGCTGTTCAAGTCGGCCTCCCTGGGGGATGCTGATATCTACCTCACATGGGGCTGTTCAAGTCGGCCTCCCTGGGGGGTGTTGGTGTCTACCTCACATGGGGCTGTTCAAGTCGGCCTCCCTGGGGGGTGTTGGTGTCTACCTCACATGGGGCTGTTCAAGTCGGCCTCCCTGGGGGATGTTGATATCTACCTCACATGGGGCTGTTCAAGTCGGCCTCCCTGGGGGGTGTTGGTGTCTACCTCACATGGGGCTGTTCAAGTCGGCCTCCCTGGGGGATGTTGATATCTACCTCACATGGGGCTGTTCAAGTCGGCCTCCCTGGGGGGTGTTGGTGTCTACCTCACATGGGGCTGTTCAAGTCGGCCTCCCTGGGGGATGTTGGTGTCTACCTCACATGGGGCTGTTCAAGTCGGCCTCCCTAGGGGATGTTGATATCTACCTCACATGGGGCTGTTCAAGTCGGCCTCCCTGGGGGGTGTTGATATCTACCTCACATGGGGCTGTTCAAGTCGGCCTCCCTGGGGGGTGTTGGTGTCTACCTCACATTGGGCTGTTCAAGTCGGCCTCCCTGGGGGATGTTGGTGTCTACCTCACATGGGGCTGTTCAAGTCGGCCTCCCTAGGGGATGTTGATATCTACCTCACATGGGGCTGTTTAAGTCGGCCTCCCTAGGGGATGTTGATATCTACCTCACATGGGGCTGTTCAAGTCGGCCTCCCTGGGGGATGTTGATATCTACCTCACATGGGGCTGTTCAAGTCGGCCTCCCTGGGGGATGTTGATATCTACCTCACATGGGGCTGTTCAAGTCGGCCTCCCTGGGGGATGTTGATATCTACCTCACATGGGGCTGTTCAAGTCGGCCTCCCTGGGGGATGTTGATATCTACCTCACATGGGGCTGTTCAAGTCGGCCTCCCTGGGGGGTGTTGGTGTCTACCTCACATGGGGCTGTTCAAGTCGGCCTCCCTAGGGGATGTTGATATCTACCTCACATGGGGCTGTTCAAGTCGGCCTCCCTGGGGGGTGTTGGTGTCTACCTCACATGGGGCTGTTCAAGTCGGCCTCCCTGGGGGATGTTGATATCTACCTCACATGGGGCTGTTCAAGTCGGCCTCCCTGGGGGATGTTGATATCTACCTCACATGGGGCTGTTCAAGTCGGCCTCCCTGGGAGGTGTTGGTGTCTACCTCACATGGGGCTGTTCAAGTCGGCCTCCCTGGGGGATGTTGGTGTCTACCTCACATGGGGCTGTTCAAGTCGGCCTCCCTGGGGGGTGTTGGTGTCTACCTCACATGGGGCTGTTCAAGTCGGCCTCCCTAGGGGATGTTGATATCTACCTCACATGGGGCTGTTCAAGTCGGCCTCCCTGGGGGGTGTTGGTGTCTACCTCACATGGGGCTGTTCAAGTCGGCCTCCCTGGGGGATGTTGATATCTACCTCACATGAGGCTGTTCAAGTCGGCCTCCCTGGGGGGTGTTGGTGTCTACCTCACATGGGGCTGTTCAAGTCGGCCTCCCTGGGGGATGTTGATATCTACCTCACATGGGGCTGTTCAAGTCGGCCTCCCTGGGGGATGATGATATCTGCCTCACATGGGGCTGTTCAAGTCGGCCTCCTTGGGGGATGTTGATATCTACCTCACATGGGGCTGTTCAAGTCAGCCTCCCTGGGGGGTGTTGGTGTCTACTTCACATGGGGCTGTTCAAGTCGGCCTCCCTGGGGGATGCTGATATCTGCCTCACATGGGGCTGTTCAAGTCAGCCTTCCTTGGGGGATGCTGATATCTACCTCACATGGGGCTGTTCAAGTCAGCCTTCCTTGGGGGATGCTGATATCTACCTCACATGGGGCTGTTCAAGTCGGCCTCCCTGGGGGATGTTGATATCTACCTCACATGGGGCTGTTCAAGTCTGCCTTCCTTGGGGGATGCTGATATCTACCTCACATGGGGCTGTTCAAGTCGGCCTCCCTGGGGGATGCTGATATCTACCTCACATGGGGCTGTTCAAGTCGGCCTCCCTGGGGGGTGTTGGTGTCTACCTCACATGGGGCTGTTCAAGTCGGCCTCCCTGGGGGGTGTTGGTGTCTACCTCACATGGGGCTGTTCAAGTCGGCCTCCCTGGGGGATGTTGATATCTACCTCACATGGGGCTGTTCAAGTCGGCCTCCCTGGGGGGTGTTGGTGTCTACCTCACATGGGGCTGTTCAAGTCGGCCTCCCTGGGGGATGTTGATATCTACCTCACATGGGGCTGTTCAAGTCGGCCTCCCTGGGGGGTGTTGGTGTCTACCTCACATGGGGCTGTTCAAGTCGGCCTCCCTGGGGGATGTTGGTGTCTACCTCACATGGGGCTGTTCAAGTCGGCCTCCCTAGGGGATGTTGATATCTACCTCACATGGGGCTGTTCAAGTCGGCCTCCCTGGGGGGTGTTGATATCTACCTCACATGGGGCTGTTCAAGTCGGCTTCCCTGGGGGGTGTTGGTGTCTACCTCACATTGGGCTGTTCAAGTCGGCCTCCCTGGGGGATGTTGGTGTCTACCTCACATGGGGCTGTTCAAGTCGGCCTCCCTAGGGGATGTTGATATCTACCTCACATGGGGCTGTTTAAGTCGGCCTCCCTAGGGGATGTTGATATCTACCTCACATGGGGCTGTTCAAGTCGGCCTCCCTGGGGGATGTTGATATCTACCTCACATGGGGCTGTTCAAGTCGGCCTCCCTGGGGGATGTTGATATCTACCTCACATGGGGCTGTTCAAGTCGGCCTCCCTGGGGGATGTTGATATCTACCTCACATGGGGCTGTTCAAGTCGGCCTCCCTGGGGGATGTTGATATCTACCTCACATGGGGCTGTTCAAGTCGGCCTCCCTGGGAGGTGTTGGTGTCTACCTCACATGGGGCTGTTCAAGTCGGCCTCCCTGGGGGATGTTGGTGTCTACCTCACATGGGGCTGTTCAAGTCGGCCTCCCTGGGGGGTGTTGGTGTCTACCTCACATGGGGCTGTTCAAGTCGGCCTCCCTAGGGGATGTTGATATCTACCTCACATGGGGCTGTTCAAGTCGGCCTCCCTGGGGGGTGTTGGTGTCTACCTCACATGGGGCTGTTCAAGTCGGCCTCCCTGGGGGATGTTGATATCTACCTCACATGAGGCTGTTCAAGTCGGCCTCCCTGGGGGGTGTTGGTGTCTACCTCACATGGGGCTGTTCAAGTCGGCCTCCCTGGGGGATGCTGATATCTACCTCACATGGGGCTGTTCAAGTCGGCCTCCCTGGGGGATGTTGGTGTCTACCTCACATGGGGCTGTTCAAGTCGGCCTCCCTGGGGGATGCTGATATCTACCTCACATGGGGCTGTTCAAGTCGGCCTCCCTGGGGGATGTTGATATCTACCTCACATGGGGCTGTTCAATTCGGCCTCCCTAGGGGATGTTGATATCTACCTCACATGGGGCTGTTCAAGTCGGCCTCCCTAGGGGATGTTGATATCTACCTCACATGGGGCTGTTCAAGTCGGCCTTCCTGGGGGATGCTGATATCTACCTCACATGGGGCTGTTCAAGTCGGCCTCCCTGGGGGATGTTGATATCTACCTCACATGGGGCTGTTCAAGTCGGCCTCCCTAGGGGATGTTGATATCTACCTCACATGGGGCTGTTCAAGTCGGCCTCCCTGGGGGATGTTGGTGTCTACCTCACATGGGGCTGTTCAAGTCGGCCTCCCTAGGGGATGTTGATATCTACCTCACATGGGGCTGTTCAAGTCGGCCTCCCTGGGGGATGTTGGTGTCTACCTCACATGGGGCTGTTCAAGTCGGCCTCCCTGGGGGATGCTGATATCTACCTCACATGGGGCTGTTCAAGTCGGCCTCCCTGGGGGATGTTGATATCTACCTCACATGGGGCTGTTCAAGTCGGCCTCCCTAGGGGATGTTGATATCTACCTCACATGGGGCTGTTCAAGTCGGCCTCCCTGGGGGATGTTGATATCTACCTCACATGGGGCTGTTCAAGTCGGCCTCCCTGGGGGATGTTGATATCTACCTCACATGGGGCTGTTCAAGTCGGCCTCCCTGGGGGATGTTGATATCTACCTCACATGGGGCTGTTCAAGTCGGCCTCCCTGGGGGATGCTGATATCTACCTCACATGGGGCTGTTCAAGTCGGCCTCCCTGGGGGATGTTGATATCTACCTCACATGGGGCTGTTCAAGTCGGCCTCCTTGGGGGGTGTTGATATCTACCTCACATGGGGCTGTTCAAGTCGGCCTCCCTGGGGGATGTTGATATCTACCTCACATGGGGCTGTTCAAGTCGGCCTCCCTAGGGGATGTTGATATCTACCTCACATGGGGCTGTTCAAGTCGGCCTCCCTGGGGGGTGTTGGTGTCTACCTCACATGGGGCTGTTAAAGTCAGCCTTCCTTGGGGGATGCTGATATCTACCTCACATGGGGCTGTTCAAGTCGGCCTCCCTAGGGGATGTTGATATCTACCTCACATGGGGCTGTTCAAGTCGGCCTCCCTGGGGGATGTTGATATCTACCTCACATGAGGCTGTTCAAGTCGGCCTCCCTGGGGGATGTTGATATCTACCTCACATGGGCTGTTCAAGTCGGCCTCCCTGGGGGATGTTGATATCTACCTCACATGGGCTGTTCAAGTCGGCCTCCCTGGGGGATGTTGATATCTACCTCACATGGGGCTGTTCAAGTCGGCCTCCCTGGGGGATGTTGATATCTACCTCACATGAGGCTGTTCAAGTCGGCCTCCCTGGGGGATGTTGGTATCTACCTCACATGGGGCTGTTCAAGTCGGCCTCCCTAGGGGATGTTGATATCTACCTCACATGGGGCTGTTCAAGTCGGCCTCCCTGGGGGATGTTGATATCTACCTCACATGAGGCTGTTCAAGTCGGCCTCCCTGGGGGGTGTTGGTGTCTACCTCACATGGGGCTGTTCAAGTCGGCCTCCCTAGGGGATGTTGATATCTACCTCACATGGGGCTGTTCAAGTCGGCCTCCCTAGGGGATGTTGGTGTCTACTTCACATGGGGCTGTTCAAGAAGGCCTCCCTGGGGGATGTTGATATCTACCTCACATGGGGCTGTTCAAGTCGGCCTCCCTAGGGGATGTTGATATCTACCTCACATGGGGCTGTTCAAGTCGGCCTCCCTGGGGGATGTTGATATCTACCTCACATGGGGCTGTTCAAGTCGGCCTCCCTGGGGGATGCTGATATCTACCTCACATGGGGCTGTTCAAGTCGGCCTCCCTAGGGGATGTTGATATCTACCTCACATGGGGCTGTTCAAGTCGGCCTCCCTGGGGGATGCTGATATCTACCTCACATGGGGCTGTTCAAGTCGGCCTCCCTGGGGGATGTTGATATCTACCTCACATGGGGCTGTTCAAGTCGGCCTCCCTGGGGGGTGTTGATATCTACCTCACATGGGGCTGTTCAAGTCGGCCTCCCTGGGGGGTGTTGGTGTCTACCTCACATGAGGCTGTTCAAGTCGGCCTCCCTGGGGGATGTTGATATCTACCTCACATGGGGCTGTTCAAGTCGGCCTCCCTGGGGGATGTTGATATCTACCTCACATGGGGCTGTTCAAGTCGGCCTCCCTGGGGGGTGTTGGTGTCTACCTCACATGGGGCTGTTCAAGTCGGCCTCCTTGGGGGATGTTGATATCTACCTCACATGGGGCTGTTCAAGTCGGCCTCCCTGGGGGATGTTGATATCTACCTCACATGGGGCTGTTCAAGTCGGCCTCCCTGGGGGATGCTGATATCTACCTCACATGGGGCTGTTCAAGTCGGCCTCCCTGGGGGATGCTGTTATCTACCTCACATGGGGCTGTTCAAGTCGGCCTTCCTTGGGGGATGTTGATATCTACCTCACATGGGGCTGTTCAAGTCGGCCTCCCTGGGGGATGTTGATATCTACCTCACATGGGGCTGTTCAAGTCGGCCTCCCTGGGGGATGCTGATATCTACCTCACATGAAGCTGTTCAAGTCGGCCTCCCTGGGGGATGCTGTTATCTACCTCACATGGGGCTGTTCAAGTCGGCCTCCCTGGGGGATGCTGTTATCTACCTCACATGGGGCTGTTCAAGTCGGCCTCCCTGGGGGATGCTGATATCTACCTCACATGGGGCTGTTCAAGTCGGCCTCCCTGGGGGATGTTGGTATCTACCTCACATGGGGCTGTTCAAGTCGGCCTTCCTTGGGGGATGTTGATATCTACCTCACATGGGGCTGTTCAAGTCGGCCTCCCTGGGGGGTGTTGATATCTACCTCACATGGGGCTGTTCAAGTCGGCCTCCCTGGGGGGTGTTGGTGTCTACCTCACATGGGGCTGTTCAAGTCGGCCTCCCTGGGGGATGTTGATATCTACCTCACATGGGGCTGTTCAAGTCGGCCTCCCTGGGGGATGTTGATATCTACCTCACATGGGGCTGTTCAAGTCGGCCTCCCTGGGGGATGTTGGTATCTACCTCACATGGGGCTGTTCAAGTCGGCCTCCCTGGGGGGTGTTGGTGTCTACCTCACATGGGGCTGTTCAAGTCGGCCTCCCTGGGGGATGTTGATATCTACCTCACATGGGGCTGTTCAAGTCGGCCTCCCTGGGGGATGTTGGTATCTACCTCACATGGGGCTGTTCAAGTCGGCCTCCCTGGGGGGTGTTGGTGTCTACCTCACATGGGGCTGTTCAAGTCGGCCTCCCTGGGGGATGTTGATATCTACCTCACATGGGGCTGTTCAAGTCGGCCTCCCTGGGGGGTGTTGGTGTCTACCTCACATGGGGCTGTTCAAGTCGGCCTCCCTGGGGGATGTTGATATCTACCTCACATGGGGCTGTTCAAGTCGGCCTCCCTGGGGGATGTTGGTATCTACCTCACATGGGGCTGTTCAAGTCGGCCTCCCTGGGGGGTGTTGGTGTCTACCTCACATGGGGCTGTTCAAGTCGGCCTCCCTGGGGGATGTTGATATCTACCTCACATGGGGCTGTTCAAGTCGGCCTCCCTGGGGGGTGTTGGTGTCTACCTCACATGAGGCTGTTCAAGTCGGCCTCCTTGGGGGATGTTGATATCTACCTCACATGGGGCTGTTCAAGTCGGCCTCCCTGGGGGGTGTTGGTATCTACCTCACATGGGGCTGTTCAAGTCGGCCTCCCTGGGGGGTGTTGATATCTACCTCACATGGGGCTGTTCAAGTCGGCCTCCCTGGGGGGTGTTGATATCTACCTCACATGGGGCTGTTCAAGTCGGCCTCCCTGGGGGGTGTTGATATCTACCTCACATGGGGCTGTTCAAGTCGGCCTCCCTGGGGGGTGTTGGTGTCTACCTCACATGGGGCTGTTCAAGTCGGCCTCCCTGGGGGATGTTGATATCTACCTCACATGGGGCTGTTCAAGTCGGCCTCCCTGGGGGATGTTGATATCTACCTCACATGGGGCTGTTCAAGTCGGCCTCCCTGGGGGGTGTTGATATCTACCTCACATGGGGCTGTTCAAGTCGGCCTCCCTGGGGGGTGTTGGTGTCTACCTCACATGGGGCTGTTCAAGTCGGCCTCCCTGGGGGGTGTTGGTGTCTACTTCACATGGGGCTGTTCAAGTCGGCCTCCCTAGGGGATGTTGATATCTACTTCACATGGGGCTGTTCAAGTCGGCCTCCTTGGGGGATGTTGATATCTACCTCACATGGGGCTGTTCAAGTCGGCCTCCCTGGGGGATGTTTGTGTCTACCTCACATGGGGCTGTTCAAGTCGGCCTCCCTGGGGGATGTTGATATCTACCTCACATGGGGCTGTTCAAGTCGGCCTCCCTGGGGGGTGTTGGTGTCTACCTCACATGGGGCTGTTCAAGTCGGCCTCCTTGGGGGATGTTGATATCTACCTCACATGGGGCTGTTCAAGTCGGCCTCCCTGGGGGATGTTGATATCTACCTCACATGGGGCTGTTCAAGTCGGCCTCCCTGGGGGATGTTGATATCTACTTCACATGGGGCTGTTCAAGTCGGCCTCCCTGGGGGATGTTGATATCTACCTCACATGGGGCTGTTCAAGTCGGCCTCCCTGGGGGATGTTGATATCTACCTCACATGGGGCTGTTCAAGTCGGCCTCCCTGGGGGATGTTGATATCTACCTCACATGGGGCTCTTCAAGTCGGCCTCCCTGGGGGATGTTGATGTCTACTTCACATGGGGCTGTTCAAGTCGGCCTCCCTGGGGGATGTTGATATCTACCTCACATGGGGCTGTTCAAGTCGGCCTCCCTGGGGGGTGTTGGTGTCTACTTCACATGGGGCTGTTCAAGTCGGCCTCCCTGGGGGATGTTGATATCTACCTCACATGGGGGTTGTTCAAGTCGGCCTCCCTGGGGGATGTTGATATCTAACTCACATGGGGCTGTTCAAGTCGGCCTCCCTGGGGGATGTTGATATCTACCTCACATGGGGCTGTTCAAGTCGGCCTCCCTGGGGGATGTTGATGTCTACTTCACATGGGGCTGTTCAAGTCGGCCTCCTTGGGGGATGTTGATATCTACCTCAGATGGGGCTGTTCAAGTCGGCCTCCCTGGGGGATGTTGATATCTACCTCACATGGGGCTGTTCAAGTCGGCCTCCCTGGGGGGTGTTGGTGTCTACCTCACATGGGGCTGTTCAAGTCGGCCTCCCTGGGGGATGTTGATATCTACTTCACATGAGGCTGTTCAAGTCGGCCTCCCTGGGGGGTGTTGATGTCTACTTCACATGGGGCTGTTCAAGTCGGCCTCCTTGGGGATGTTGATGTCTACCTCACATGGGGCTGTTCAAGTCGGCCTCCCTGGGGGATGTTGATATCTACCTCACATGGGGCTGTTCAAGTCGGCCTCCCTGGGGGGTGTTGGTGTCTACCTCACATGGGGCTGTTCAAGTCGGCCTCCCTGGGGGATGTTGATATCTACTTCACATGAGGCTGTTCAAGTCGGCCTCCCTGGGGGGTGTTGATGTCTACTTCACATGGGGCTGTTCAAGTCGGCCTCCTTGGGGGATGTTGATATCTACCTCACATGGGGCTGTTCAAGTCGGCCTCCCTGGGGGATGTTGATATCTACCTCACATGGGGCTGTTCAAGTCGGCCTCCCTGGGGGGTGTTGGTGTCTACCTCACATGGGGCTGTTCAAGTCGGCCTCCCTGGGGGATGTTGATATCTACTTCACATGGGGCTGTTCAAGTCGGCCTCCCTGGGGGGTGTTGGTGTCTACTTCACATTGGGCTGTTCAAGTCGGCCTCCCTAGGGGATGTTGATATCTACCTCACATGGGGCTGTTCAAGTCGGCCTCCCTGGGGGATGTTGATATCTACCTCACATGAGGCTGTTCAAGTCGGCCTCCCTGGGGGGTGTTGGTGTCTACCTCACAAGGGGCTGTTCAAGTCGGCCTCCCTGGGGGATGTTGATATCTACCTCACATGGGGCTGTTCAAGTCGGCCTCCCTGGGGGGTGTTGGTGTCTACTTCACATGGGGCTGTTCAAGTCGGCCTCCCTGGGGGATGTTGATATCTACCTCACATGAGGCTGTTCAAGTCGGCCTCCCTGGGGGATGCTGATATCTACCTCACATGGGGCTGTTCAAGTCGGCCTCCCTGGGGGATGTTGATATCTACCTCACATGGGGCTGTTCAAGTCGGCCTCCCTGGGGGATGTTGATATCTACCTCACATGGGGCTGTTCAAGTCAGCCTCCCTGGGGGGTGTTGGTGTCTACCTCACATGGGGCTGTTCAAGTCGGCCTCCCTGGGGGATGTTGATATCTACCTCACATGGGGCTGTTCAAGTCGGCCTCCCTGGGGGATGTTGATATCTACCTCACATGGGGCTGTTCAAGTCGGCCTCCCTGGGGGGTGTTGGTGTCTACCTCACATGGGGCTGTTCAAGTCGGCCTCCCTGGGGGATGTTGATATCTACCTCACATGGGGCTGTTCAAGTCGGCCTCCCTGGGGGATGCTGATATCTACCTCACATGGGGCTGTTCAAGTCGGCCTCCCTCGGGGATGTTTGTGTCTACCTCAGATGGGGCTGTTCAAGTCGGCCTCCCTGGGGGATGTTGATATCTACCTCACATGGGGCTGTTCAAGTCGGCCTCCCTGGGGGATGCTGATATCTACCTCACATGGGGCTGTTCAAGTCGGCCTCCCTCGGGGATGTTTGTGTCTACCTCACATGGGGCTGTTCAAGTCGGCCTCCCTGGGGGATGTTGATATCTACCTCACATGGGGCTGTTCAAGTCGGCCTCCCTGGGGGATGTTGGTGTCTACCTCACATGGGGCTGTTCAAGTCGGCCTCCCTGGGGGATGTTGGTGTCTACCTCACATGGGGCTGTTCAAGTCGGCCTCCCTGGGGGATGCTGATATCTACCTCACATGGGGCTGTTCAAGTCGGCCTCCCTGGGGGATGTTGGTGTCTACCTCACATGGGGCTGTTCAAGTCGGCCTCCCTGGGGGATGTTGATATCTACCTCACATGGGGCTGTTCAAGTCGGCCTCCCTGGGGGGTGTTGGTGTCTACCTCACATGGGGCTGTTCAAGTCGGCCTCCCTGGTGGATGTTGATATCTACCTCACATGGGGCTGTTCAAGTCGGCCTCCCTGGGGGATGTTGGTGTCTACTTCACATGAGGCTGTTCAAGTCGGCCTCCCTGGGGGATGTTGGTGTCTACCTCACATGGGGCTGTTCAAGTCGGCCTCCCTGGGGGGTGTTGGTGTCTACCTCACATGGGGCTGTTCAAGTCGGCCTCCCTGGGGGGTGTTGGTGTCTACCTCACATGGGGCTGTTCAAGAAGGCCTCCCTGGGGGGTGTTGGTGTCTACCTCACATGGGGCTGTTCAAGTCGGCCTCCCTGGGGGATGTTGGTGTCTACCTCACATGGGGCTGTTCAAGTCGGCCTCCCTGGGGGGTGTTGGTGTCTACCTCACATGGGGCTGTTCAAGTCGGCCTCCCTGGGGGATGTTGATATCTACCTCACATGGGGCTGTTCAAGTCGGCCTCCCTGGGGGGTGTTGGTGTCTACCTCACATGGGGCTGTTCAAGTCGGCCTCCCTGGGGGGTGTTGGTGTCTACCTCACATGGGGCTGTTCAAGTCGGCCTCCCTGGGGGATGTTGATATCTACCTCACATGGGGCTGTTCAAGTCGGCCTCCCTGGGGGATGTTGATATCTACTTCACATGGGGCTGTTCAAGTCGGCCTCCCTGGGGGATGTTGGTGTCTACCTCACATGGGGCTGTTCAAGTCGGCCTCCCTGGGGGATGTTGGTGTCTACCTCACATGGGGCTGTTCAAGTCGGCCTCCCTGGGGGATGCTGATATCTACCTCACATGGGGCTGTTCAAGTCGGCCTCCCTGGGGGATGTTGGTGTCTACCTCACATGGGGCTGTTCAAGTCGGCCTCCCTGGGGGATGTTGATATCTACCTCACATGGGGCTGTTCAAGTCGGCCTCCCTGGGGGGTGTTGGTGTCTACCTCACATGGGGCTGTTCAAGTCGGCCTCCCTGGGGGATGTTGATATCTACCTCACATGGGGCTGTTCAAGTCGGCCTCCCTGGGGGGTGTTGGTGTCTACCTCACATGGGGCTGTTCAAGTCGGCCTCCCTGTGGGGTGTTGGTGTCTACCTCACATGAGGCTGTTCAAGTCGGCCTCCCTGGGGGATGTTGATATCTACCTCACATGGGGCTGTTCAAGTCGGCCTCCCTAGGGGATGTTGGTGTCTACTTCACATGAGGCTGTTCAAGTCGGCCTCCCTGGGGGATGCTGATATCTACCTCACATGGGGCTGTTCAAGAAGGCCTCCCTGGGGGATGTTGATATCTACCTCACATGGGGCTGTTCAAGTCGGCCTCCCTGGGGGGTGTTGGTGTCTACCTCACATGGGGCTGTTCAAGTCGGCCTCCCTGGGGGGTGTTGGTGTCTACCTCACATGGGGCTGTTCAAGTCAGCCTCCCTGGGGGATGTTGATATCTACCTCACATGGGGCTGTTCAAGTCGGCCTCCCTGGGGGGTGTTGGTGTCTACCTCACATGGGGCTGTTCAAGTCGGCCTCCCTGGGGGGTGTTGGTGTCTACCTCACATGGGGCTGTTCAAGTCAGCCTCCCTGGGGGATGTTGATATCTACCTCACATGGGGCTGTTCAAGTCGGCCTCCCTGGGGGGTGTTGGTGTCTACCTCACATGGGGCTGTTCAAGTCAGCCTCCCTGGGGGATGTTGATATCTACCTCACATGAGGCTGTTCAAGTCGGCCTCCCTGGGGGATGTTGATATCTACCTCACATGGGGCTGTTCAAGTCGGCCTCCCTGGGGGGTGTTGGTGTCTACCTCACATGGGGCTGTTCAAGTCGGCCTCCCTGGGGGGTGTTGGTGTCTACTTCACACGGGGCTGTTCAAGTCGGCCTTTCGGGGCCATGCTGTTGGCTTATTCCTGACCACACCTCCTGGCTTTAGTTGAATTGTCTTCGACTTTGATAATATTAGAATTAGATTGGAGGCGGTTTTGGCGCGGGGTGTTGCGGTCTGGGCTCCAAGATCCCTGGCAGGGTGACCTCAGGGACCTCACCACTCACGGCGTGGAATACAAATCGTGGTCCGGCGCTTCTGTGGGGCCATTAAGACACATTGAGGGGGGACCGCGACGGGACAATCCGAGAATAAATCCCATTCCAGCGGCCCTCGAGTACATACAGTTTAGGATAGGGCAGAATACAAGTTGGCGTAATTGGCTGCGAATTAGAGGGTAATTGGGCAGGCACTTGATATTGGTCGCAAGTGAGATTACAGAAGTTATTTGTTTCGCAATGAGGCCTAGTTTTGCGTGGGGGGCGGGGGGGGGGCTGTTTAGTGAAGGCATTTCTGTCACCTAACCGATACATGTATAACTGTATATGGTCTGATTACGTAGGTGGTATGTTTAAGCAGGTGATTTGTTTACATGTTGTCAGGTGGCCTGCATAGCTGGTCGAACCGGGAGAGCTGGTACCAATGACCGTTCCATGTACCACTGCTCCCTCCCTCCCTCCCTTGCGTCCAGCCTCCTCAATTGCCCTTGAGTCCACCTCAGAAGATGACCCACGCAAGAGTCGCAACAGGGGGTTAATTACCGCTATTTACCTCACGGAGCACGTGCGCCGACTTATACCTTGGCAAGCTGCTAAGTGGGGTTCTCAATTAGGACTGAGACTCAAGGCACTACAGCTGGGGATTGTCCTCAAGGTCACACCTCTCACAGCAGACGACTGACCTTGGTGCGTTTCCCTGTCGATGGCGGGAAACGGATTGCAAGGAGCGGGATGTGGAGGGGTCGGTGTAGAGGGTGTGTGTAGGGGGGGGGGGGGCGGCGGAGTGTCGACGGTGCGTGGGCTAAGTGAAGGGAGGTAGTGGTAGGTACATGGGGTGGATGGATGTATGGAGGTATGTAGTTACATTCCGCTCGCTTTGGCTGGCTTAATGACGTTGGGGCGTGTTTGGAATTGCGGTCGTTTACTTAGAGCTGACGATCGCTTGGCATAGAGCTTCCACATACATATAGATACTGGCCGGCCGCTGGGGCCAGCGAGGAGTCAACCCCAGGCCTGACTCTCAGGCTGCTTATAGGCACATCCCCTTGTTTGCGTAATTATATATATTAATTCTGGAATTTATTTACAGAGTATTATATATTTAAGTTGAAACGATAGTATTGATTGAGTTGTACTATATATATATGTACTTTTCGTTATTCTTGAGCAAATATTATACGAAACTAAATATGATCCAATATTCGCACCATGGTTTCCTGTTCTTTACGCCATAACGACGTAGCGCGTCGCGCGGCTTTTTCCAAACAGTTCCGGGTAGTCTTTGTTGTTTTTCTACGGGGTTTGCCTGTTGGACTATGTATTGATTGCTTACTGGCCACTCGACAGACGATTGGAATGTGGGTCACTTATTGGGGGAAGGTGTGGTGACTGCAGAAAAATCGTTGTCCTCTTCGCACCCGACGGACAAAAAAATACTTACTTCATTAGGTGTTTGATAGCGGATCATGACCGCAGCAAACTACCTGCCGGTAGCTTGGTCAAAGCTAAATAAAATATATCAGAATTGATAGTGAATAAATAGAGGTATCTAGCAACGGAGAGAATCATTTGGTTACAACTCTATTTAACAAAAGAATCATTTGGTTACAACTACATGGAATCTTATAATTATCTGGTTACAACCACATGTAATCATGAAGTCATTTGGTTGCAACCATATGTAATCATGAAGTCATTGGGTTTCAACCACATGTAGCCATGGTGACTGTGACCCGTGATACCCTTTATGACGACCACTGCTGTACTTGTCCAATATGGCACTGCCTGCTGCACCCCCGGGGCGATCCGTGACCATGGTAACCAATGCACACCCCAGACGCGGAGAGGTGAATATTAATCCGAGGTCGTCTTTCATGACGTGGAATAATCACGTGGTCGCCGCTTTCGTCATTAACCAATTAACACTGGGCTGGCGATGTACGGTGGTGGCGTGTACCAGGCGATCCTTGTGTCACTGGTGTCCTGCTGGTGGCATGTACCAGGCGATCCTTGCGTCACTGGTGTCCTGGTCGTGGCGTGTACCAGGCGATCCTTGTGTCACTGGTGTCCTGGTGGTGGCGTGTACCTGGCGATCCCTGTGCCACTGGTGTCCTGGTGGTGGCGTGTACCAGGCGATCCTTGTGTCACTGGTGTCCTGCTGGTGGCGTGTACCAGGCGATCCTTGTGTCACTGGTGTCCTGGTCGTGGCGTGTACCAGGCGATCCCTGTGCCACTGGTGTCCTGGTGGTGGCGTGTACCAGGCGATCCCTGTGCCACTGGTGTCCTGGTGGTGGCGTGTACCAGGCGATCCTTGTGTCACTGGTGTCCTGCTGGTGGCGTGTACCAGGCGATCCTTGTGTCACTGGTGTCCTGCTGGTGGCTACCAGGCGATCCTTGTGTCACTGGTGTCCTGCTGGTGGCGTGTACCAAGCGATCCTTGTGTCACTAGTGTCCTGCTGGTGGCGTGTACCAGGCGATCCTTGTGTCACTGGTGTCCTGCTGGTGGCGTGTACCAGGCGATCCTTGTGTCACTGGTGTCCTGCTGTTGGCTACCAGGCGATCCTTGTGTCACTGGTGTCCTGCTGGTGGCGTGTACCAAGCGATCCTTGTGTCACTAGTGTCCTGCTGGTGGCGTGTACCAGGCGATCCTTGTGTCACTGGTGTCCTGCCGGTGGCGTGTACCAGGCGATCCCTGTGTCACTGGTGTCCTGCTGGTGGCGTGTACCAAGCGATCCTTGTGTCACTGGTGTCCTGCTGGTGGCGTGTACCAGGCGATCCTTGTGTCACTGGTGTCCTGCCGGTGGCGTGTACCAGGCGATCCCTGTGTCACTGGTGTCCTGCTGGTGGCGTGTACCAGGCGATCCTTGTGTCACTGGTGTCCTGGTCGTGGCGTGTACCAGGCGATCCTTGTGTCACTGGTGTCCTGGTGGTGGCGTGTACCTGGCGATCCCTGTGCCACTGGTGTCCTGGTGGTGGCGTGTACCAGGCGATCCTTGTGTCACTGGTGTCCTGCTGGTGGCGTGTACCAGGCGATCCTTGTGTCACTGGTGTCCTGCTGGTGGCTACCAGGCGATCCTTGTGTCACTGGTGTCCTGCTGGTGGCGTGTACCAAGCGATCCTTGTGTCACTAGTGTCTTGCTGGTGGCGTGTACCAGGCGATCCTTGTGTCACTGGTGTCCTGCCGGTGGCGTGTACCAGGCGATCCCTGTGTCACTGGTGTCCTGCTGGTGGCGTGTACCAAGCGATCCTTGTGTCACTGGTGTCCTGCTGGTGGCGTGTACCAGGCGATCCTTGTGTCACTGGTGTCCTGCCGGTGGCGTGTACCAGGCGATCCTTGTGTCACTGGTGTCCTGCTGGTGGCGTGTACCAGGCGATCCTTGTGTCACTGGTGTCCTGCTGGTGGCTACCAGGCGATCCTTGTGTCACTGGTGTCCTGCTGGTGGCGTGTACCAAGCGATCCTTGTGTCACTAGTGTCCTGCTGGTGGCGTGTACCAGGCGATCCTTGTGTCACTGGTGTCCTGGTCGTGGCGTGTACCAGGCGATCCTTGTGTCACTGGTGTCCTGGTGGTGGCGTGTACCTGGCGATCCCTGTGCCACTGGTGTCCTGGTGGTGGCGTGTACCAGGCGATCCTTGTGTCACTGGTGTCCTGCTGGTGGCGTGTACCAGGCGATCCTTGTGTCACTGGTGTCCTGCTGGTGGCTACCAGGCGATCCTTGTGTCACTGGTGTCCTGCTGGTGGCGTGTACCAAGCGATCCTTGTGTCACTAGTGTCCTGCTGGTGGCGTGTACCAGGCGATCCTTGTGTCACTGGTGTCCTGCCGGTGGCGTGTACCAGGCGATCCCTGTGTCACTGGTGTCCTGCTGGTGGCGTGTACCAAGCGATCCTTGTGTCACTGGTGTCCTGCTGGTGGCGTGTACCAGGCGATCCTTGTGTCACTGGTGTCCTGCCGGTGGCGTGTACCAGGCGATCCCTGTGTCACTGGTGTCCTGCTGGTGGCGTGTACCAGGCGATCCTTGTGTCACTGGTGTCCTGCTGGTGGCTACCAGGCGATCCTTGTGTCACTGGTGTCCTGCTGGTGGCGTGTACCAAGCGATCCTTGTGTCACTAGTGTCCTGCTGGTGGCGTGTACCAGGCGATCCTTGTGTCACTGGTGTCCTGCCGGTGGCGTGTACCAGGCGATCCCTGTGTCACTGGTGTCCTGCTGGTGGCGTGTACCAGGCGATACTTGTGTCACTGGTGTCCTGCTGGTGGCGTGTACCAGGCGATCCTTGTGTCACTGGTGTCTTGCTGGTGGCGTGTACCTGGCGATCCCTGTGCCACTGGTGTCCTGGTGGTGGCGTGTACCAGGCGATCCCTGTGTCACTAGTGTCCTGCTGGTGGCGTGTACCAAGCGATCCTTGTGTCACTTGTGTCCTGCTGGTGGCCTGTACCCGGCGATCCTTGTGTCAGTGGTGTCCTGCTGGTGGCCTGTACCAGGCGATCCCTGTGTCAGTGGTGTCCTGCTGGTGGCCTGTACCAGGCGATCCTTGTGTCACTGGTGTCCTGCTGGTGGCGTGTACCAGGCGATACTTGTGTCACCGGCGTCCTGCTGGTGGCGTGTACCAGACGATACTTGTGTCACTGGCGTCCTGCTGGTGGCGTGTTCCAGGCGATCCTTGTGTCACTGGTGTCCTGCTAGTGGCGTGTACCAGGCGATCCTTGTGTCACTGGTGTCTTGCTGGTGGCGTGTACCTGGCGATCCCTGTGCCTTTGGTGTCCTGGTGGTGGCGTGTACCAGGCGATCCCTGTGTCACTAGTGTCCTGCTGGTGGCGTGTACCAGGCGATCCCTGTGAGACTGGTGTCCTGCTGGATGGCGTGTACCAGGCGATCCCTGTGTCACTAGTGTCCTGCTGGTGGCGTGTACCAAGCGATCCTTGTGTCACTGGTGTCCTGCTGGTGGCGTGTACCAGGCGATCCCTATGTCACTGGTGTCCTGCTGGTGGCCTGTACCAGGCGATCCTTGTGTCACTGGTGTACTGGTGGTGGCGTGTACCAGGCGATCCTTGTGTCACTGGTGTCCTGCTGGTGGCCTGTACCAGGCGATCCTTGTGTCACTGGTGTCCTGCCGGTGGCGTGTACCAGGCGATCCTTCTGTCACTGGTGTCCTGGTGGTGGCGTGTACCAGGCGATCCTTGTGTCACTGGTGTCCTGCTGGTGGCGTGTACCAGGCGATCCTTGTGTCACTGGTGTCCTGCTGATGGCGTGTACCAGGCGATCCTTGTGTCACTGGTGTCCTGCTGGTGGCCTGTACCAGACGATCCTTGTGTCACTGGTTTCCTGCTGGTGGCGTGTACCATTCGATCCTTGTGTCACTGGTGTCCTGCTGGTGGCGTGTACCAGGCGATTCTTGTGTCACTGGTGTTCTGCTGGTGGCGTGTACCAGGCGATCCTTGTGTCACTGGTGTCCTGCTGGTGGCGTGTACCAGGCGATCCTTGTGTCACTGGTGTCCTGCTGGTGGCGTGTACCAGACGATCCTTGTGTCACTGGTGTCCTGCTGGTGGCGTGTACCAGGCGATCCTTGTGTCACTGGTGTCCTGCTGGTGGCGTGTACCAGGCGATCCTTGAGTCACTGGTGTCCTGCTGGTGGCGTGTACCAGGCGATCCCTATGTCACTGGTGTCCTGCTGGTGGCGTGTACCAGGCGATCCTTGTGTCACTGGTGTCCTGCTTGTGGCGTGTACCAGGCGATCCCTATGTCACTGGTGTCCTGCTGGTGGCGTGTACCAGGCGATCCTTGTGTCACTGGTGTCCTGCTGGTGGCGTGTACCAAGCGATCCTTGTGTCACTGGCGTCCTGCTGGTGGCGTGTACCAGGCGATCCTTGTGTCACTGGTGTCCTGCTGGTGGCGTGTACCAGGCGATCCTTGTGTCACTGGTGTCCTGCTGGTGGCTACCAGGCGATCCTTGTCACTGGTGTCCTGGTGGTGGCGTGTACCAGGCGATCCTTGTGTCACTAGTGTCCTGCTGGTGGCGTGTACCAAGCGATCCTTGTGTCACTGGCGTCCTGCTGTTGGCGTGTACCAGGCGATCCTTGTGTCACTGGTGTCCTGCTGGTGGCGTGTACCAGGCGATCCTTGTGTCACTGGTGTCCTGCTGGTGGCTACCAGGCGATCCTTGTCACTGGTGTGCTTCTGGTGGCGTGTACCAGGCGATCCTTGTGTCACTGGTGTCCTGCTGGTGGCGTGTACCAGGCGATCCCTGTGTGACTGGTGTCCTGCTGGTGGCGTGTACCAGGCGATCCGTGTGTCACTGGTGTCCTGCTAGTGTTCGGCTGTATTCATAATCGCTACTTAGGTTACGCTACTAAACTAAGCGCTAAGTGGACGTTTTTGTCGACCGATTATCGGGTTCAAAATACATCAGTAGATGTCACCCAAGAAATGGATTTTCTTAATTAAGGAAATGCTAAAATTATATTGAAGAGGACTTCTGAATCATGAGCACCACCACAACGAGCTGGCGAGGCTATGACGAAAATGCACTTTTCGTGCGTAACTTACGAGGGTATTATGAATACCACCCTTGAGGTGGCGTTTAGAAGGAAAAGTCACTCATGTTGTCGCAGTATGATCCAGTAATTTACCCAAATGTTTTGCAACGTTCGGCTTTCCACATAATTTGCGTGTTCGGGAGGATGATGGCGGTCCAGTCGCTCCAGACAGCCTCAGAGGTTCTCGTCTTCTGGATCCGTCTGGACCGCCAAGCGATGGAACAGCCCTGGCATCTACGCATAGATAACACGATCATTGACACGAACACTGGGTGTCTCAGTGCTGCAATAATATCAGAATGTAAGGAACAATTTATTTGATTTGAGGGATCCCACAGGATTGACTAATGAAGGTTTGTGTGAGACAATGGTAGACAACCAGAGGGACACCCCCCCCCAACCTTGGGAGTCCCGGGGGTGCCAGGGTGCCCCGAGGCCAAGGTGGGGAGCCCTGGAGCAGTGACGAAGGGGTGTGATTGGGACTTGTGCGCAAGATGCAATCATGTCCGCGGCGGCGAGATTTGTTTCTTGTTCGACCACCGCTGTGTATATTTCATTGTCTATATATAGCGATATGTCGAACCCCGGCGGGGGGGGGGGGGGGGTAGGAGGGCGGGGGGGGGGGGCGGGGGGGGGGAGGGGGTAAGGTCGATATTGCGCTGTTCCGT
>OZ025248.1:16866178-16887030 GCA_964019135.1 Arenicola marina | reverse complement strand
GCCACATAGGAGCCTCCATCCATCAGTCGAGTCAGCTTTCTCGCTGTACCTGGCGATAGGCGGTTTACGTGACGGGGAACTTGATTTTTCTGGCTGCCACATGAGGCATGGCATCTGGGGCTTGGCACCTGGGGCGGCGGACAGCTGCCAAATAGGGCCCGGCGGGTGGCACTGCTTTGAAGGGCTGTGTCGGTGTAGGCGCACGTCGCTGCGACCACTGGTGGTGGGCCCCGCCAGGGCTGTGGGATGTGCGCTGAGCCGGTGGCTAGATGTGTTGAACCTCAAACAGGGGAGGAGGTGTGGAGAAGGAGCAGGGGGATAGGGTTGGGTAAAGGCAAGAGATATGGAGGTAACAGGAATGAAGAATGGGCAATGAAGAATCAAGTATGGGAAAATGAGAAGCTACGAGGAAGGGGAGAAGGGTAAGTGAAGTGAAAGTGTGATAAAAGAGGAAGATTGGAAGAAGGGTAGGAAAAGGAGAAATCATGAGAAGGCAGTTAGGACGTGCGGTAAGCGGACCGGGGCAGGAGGAGTCTGGCCGAAGAGAAAAGGAGGGGGGTGGGGTGGCGAGAAGTGAAGGGCGGGGGGTGGGGGTGGCCAGAGGGGGTAACTAGGTACAAGGTGGGGCCGGGGGGTGGGTGGGCAGAGGGTGGGGCGGTGTGGGGGCACCGGTCTTGTCACGAAACAAAGGAGGATCCGGTCAATCACTGCGGCATAAACCCGTCGACGCAATAAACTCCACCGGAACACCTCGATATATGCCGAGTTATACTGTAGTCGTTCTCCTATGGTCGTGCTCAAGTGTCTGAAAGGCAAGCACGTTTATGGCGGCCTTATCCAAACCGTGCGCAAGTGGGAGGGGGAGGGGGGGGGGAGGGAGGTTGTGTCGGGATGAATACACAGCGGAAAGACGAGGAGGATGAGTGGAGGCAATGGATGTGGGGCGATGGTGGTGGGGGAGGGCGTGGTGGTGGTGGTGGGTGGGGGGGGGCGGTTCTGCTTCACAGGCCATCGATTTACCTGACGACAACGACTGGGGGGGATCAGCACAGTGGCGCCATCTAGCGACGTGCTTCAGGTAATTGAAAACCTTTGACACGGAGTGCTGCGCTTGAAACTGACGCGGAAGTCTGGTGCCCGGGCTGAGAGTGGCTGGGTCCGTGTCAAAGTGGAAGGTCGCTCGCCGCATGCACAGCCACTTCCGGTCTAGACCATCCGATGGAGAAATATGGCGACTGTAGATTGTGTTATGGCGGTGTGATGGGGGTCGATAGCGAGTATATGTCTGTCTGTGTATATGGGGAGGGGGATTGGGGGATTTATTTCATTATCCTGGCGAGGCAGGTCCCTGCTTCTGATCGGGAGATGGCGCTGCAACAAGTCTGAATTGTTGTTGCCTCAGGCGCTTTGAAGTGAGATATAACTGGAGGTCTCTCGCATAGCTATCTGTGGGGTCCAATATATCTGAAGCTCTCTGTCTTGGAAGTACGGACCACATAAATGATCTATGAAGTCTATAGTGTGAAAGATTCCCCAGAAATGTATGCATGACAGCATTAAGTGATGAGATTTCTTGACCGATGATCGAACGCTCCCAGGGTTACAGACAACCGTCTGTAGGTCAAATATCGTCCTGTCGTGCTGTCAAAATAGGTGTCGGTATATCTATCATATCTTCTCTGTAAAATGTTTGGTGCACGACGCCTTCGAGGCCCAGCCTCATCCAATCCCTTGCACAATCAAGAGATTTATTATTCTTGAATTGTCCCGCCGTGAAAGACGTAAGACTGCACCATTGTTGGCCGCGGGCGTTGTGGACTGCCTGAGCTATGGTGGACAGCCGCAGTATTGATGGACAGCCAGAGTAATGGTGGTCAGCCACAATAATGGTGGTCGGCCACAGTAATGGTGGTCATCCGCAGTAATGGTGGTCAGCCACAATAATGGTGGTCAGCCACAATAATGGTGGTCAGCCACAGTAATGGTGGTCAGCCACAATAATGGTGGTCAGCCACAATAATGGTGGTCAACCACAATAATGGTGGCCAGCCCATAATGGTGGTCAGCCACAGTAAAGGTGGTCAGCCACAATAATTGTGGTCAGCCACAATAATGGTGGTCGGCCACAGTAATGGTGGTCAGCCGCAGTAATGGCGGACTGTCACACTAATGGTGTCAGCCACAATAATGGTGGTCAGCCACAGCAATGGTGGACAGCCACAGTAATGGTGGTCAACCAGAGTAATGGTGGACAGCCGCATTAATGATGGTCAGACACAATAATGATGATCAGTCACAGTAATGGAGGTCAGCCACAGTAATGGTGGACAGCCGCAGCAATGGTGGACAGTCACAGTAATGGTGGTCGGCCACAGCTGCGGCTCTGGTCTATGCGTGTGACAAACAGAATTCGCCAACTCGTTTTACAGAGCTGGAGATTGTCTTGCCGAACTGAAAGAGGAGAATGTGTATTGATGATGCCGCAGATGTGGATTAGGAGATAAAGCGACGCCGCGAGACGGCGGTAGGGGAGAGATGGGGGGCATGCGGGGGGAGGGGGGGGGTCGGGGAGGGGTGCCGGGTGGGTAGAGGGCAAGGGGAAAGGGTGAGGAAGGAGTGGTATACGGGTGGTTTAATTTAAGGAGCTGGGCGGAAGCCGTAATCAATATGGCTTCGTGTCCCCAGATAGAGATACCAGATTGGGGAGGGTAAGTATCACCTGGCAGGGGCGAAAGGTCACGGGGGGACACGGGGAGGGGTGGTGGGTAGGGAGGGGGGGAGGGGGAGAGGGGAGGGAGAAGGGGGAGGGGTAGGGGGGAGGGGCCCAGGCACAGAACCGCGGGGTGGGGTGGTTGGATAGGGTGGGAGGAGGATGTGGCAATGGGGGCGGGGGGCTTGGAAGGATAGGCGGGGCATAGGGAGGCCAATGGGACGGGGATTGGAAAGGATGGCGATAGGGTGAGGAGGCCTGTGAGTGGGCGAGGGGGAAGGGGTGGGGGGCGAGTGGGGGTGATGGCATGGGCGTGATGATAACGAAGATTTAGGTATTAGGGTAGAGAAGAAGAGTTGCTTGGTACACTGAGGATGGTCAAGTATCATCTCTCCGTCTTATCCCAGGCGTCACCACCGGGCAACCGGGCGGGACTCGACCTCCACCACCCCTCGCCCCCACCCATTCCCCTTACCACTCCCACCACCCCCAACCCTCCCACCACTCCCCACCATGCCTCCCACCACCCCTCCCAACATCCCTTCTAACCTCGCCCCATCATTCCTCCCAAGACCTCCCCCTTCCTCTCACCATCCCTCCCACTATCCCTTCCAACGCCCCCCCCCCCTCACCGGTCTTTCCCCTCTTCCCTCATTTTATCCCCCCCCATAGTCTTGCCCCGCTTTCCTAATTATATCTCGCCCCAATCCTTCGCCTCTTCTCTCATTCTATCCGGCCCCAGTCTTTCCTCTCCCACCGGTTCTTCCCACATTGTCCTTCGGCATCC
Source organism: Arenicola marina (assembly GCA_964019135.1). Lineage (NCBI taxonomy): Eukaryota > Metazoa > Annelida > Polychaeta > Arenicolidae > Arenicola > Arenicola marina. Next base: position 16,883,533 of record OZ025248.1, on the reverse strand, counting down.
TGAAACCAGGAGGTTTGCTTGCCACGCCAACCCACGGATCCGTACAGGAGATGACCCTCAACTCCCCAGTGCCCCCCGCCCCCGCCCTCAACCTTCCAAGGAAATCCAGCCGCCTGAAGCCAAGCCAGGCTGACCATTAGGACAGAGAGGCTGAAGACCGATATGTCTATGACAAGTTAATCGCAAAGGGCTTTTATAGACAAAATACATTAGCCGGACGCTTTGGTGGCGTTGTTGGACGACTGCAACAGGTCATGGCTGTTCTATTTCGAGACATTTGTGCCGGATTTGTACTTCGGACGATAACCGCATTAACTGATATAACCTTCCGATGTGAACTGCGTTAAGCACACCGGCAACATTGGCCAGACACCCCAATATCCAGCGGTACACCCAGCGGTACACCCAGCGGTACACCCAGCGGTACACCTAGCAGTACACCCAGCGGTACCCCCAGCGGTACACCCAGCCGTACACCCAGTGGTACCCCCAGCGGTACACCCAGAGGTACACCCAGCGGCACACCCAGCGGTACACCTAGCGGTACACCCAGCGGTACACCCAGCGGTACCCCCAGCGGTACACCCAGCCGTACACCTAGCGGTACCCCCAGCGGTACACCTAGCGGTACACCCAGCGGTACACCCAGCGGTACACCCAGCGGTACACCCAGCGGTACCCCCAGCCGTACACCCAGCAGTACACCCAGCGGTACCCCCAGCGGTACACCCAGCGGAACACCCAGCGGTACACCCAGCGGTACACGCCGCGGTACACCCAGCGGCACACCCAGCGGTACACCCAGTGGTACACCCAGCAGTACACCCAGCGGTACCCCCAGCGGTACACCCAGCGGTACACCCAGCGGCACACCCAGCGGTACACGCCGTGGTACACCCAGCGGTACACCCAGCGGTACACCCAGCGGTACACCCAGCGGTACACCCAGCGGTACACCCAGAAGTACACCAAGCGGGACACCCAGGACCAAGTACAAATGTGTCGAATAGTATAATTCTTCAACAAATGTTGCGGTATCGTGACGCCTCATATAAAATCCTCAATTGTTCTCACCGGGTAACCCAAGCGGGACCCCCAAGGGTGCTTAATCTACACCCACACACATTGATTCCCGCAGCATCTCCACACTACACCGCATCAAAGTTACAGCAATATCTCTGCCGGCATCAACAGAAAGAATAGGACGCAATAAAAGAGTAACCAAAAAACGTCTAGATGGTGATCATATCTTCAATCATGTTCTGGCTGAACCCGTAACAGCGGGCCGCACGCTCAGCGCAGAGGAGGCAAGTGGTTGTCCCACCGAAGAGTAAGCATCAATGTGTTCTCTGGCGTTTTGTTGACTTCGCACAAGGAGAACTCCATGGTGAGCGCCTGCCGTTCCCTGAATGTCCCAGAGGTGTCAGCCGGGGTCGTGTCTGGCGATGGCGCGTTGTCCCAGTACGATAAGACCACGGTTTCTGGGCAGACAGCATAGCGGTCCCTGGACACCTATTTGTAAAGATGAAGCTTTATTTTGACAGCCCTTTTGCGTCGCGAGTGGACCTTTTATCGCGAAGGTCATCGGACAAGGTCAGCAAAACGAGCGGGCGGAAAGACGATATGGATTTCTGCCAAGATTAAATCGACAACCGGCGCAGTTGGAGCTCTTGTACTTTCCTGTACAACCAGTAAATAGATTATTTTCTTTATCTCGATAACAACGAAAACGAGCTGTGACGTGTATAGTAGGGGAAAGCGGGCTAGGACGGGGCTAGGACGAGGCCAGGACGGGATAGTGGGTATTAAAGCAAACTATATATAACCTCTATATAAAGCCCGTGTTTCGTGTGTCGCCATCTTGCGGCTGTGGTCTGTGACGTCAGTTAGTGACGTCTGTTTGTGACGTCAGTTTGTGACGTCAGTTTGTGACGTCAGTTTGTGACGTCAGTTTGTGACCACTATTGCATGAATTTGCCACAATTAAAATGATTACTGTTTTAAATGGAAATCGCCAGCATTAATAAATGTATGCCATTCGCAGAAAAAAACTGTTGTTAAAAATACTTTTAATGTCAGTTTTGTGCGAGCTAACTACTAACTTTCTTGTGTTTCTTTGTGTGATAAATTATTCTCGTTCATGAAATGCGAAAAAAATCGTCTTTTTGTATCGCCGTTAATAACGACTATTCATGGTGAGCAGCTGTTATCAATGTTGCTTTATCAATTACTGAATTACTAAAACCCAATCTGAAAAAACCGCTAAAATCGACGTCGCAACGCTACCTAAATAGCGACTGAAGTCTCGGAGTGCGTGTCGTTAAAGCTCCGGATTAGCTATAAACGCTGTTGGTCTCGGTGTTAACTGGTTTCCTTCACGCTCTACCCACGCCCGTTTGAGTGACGTTACTCGATCGGAGCCCGACTGCCGACCATATGCTAACCGGTGTAATTTAGGCCCGAGTTATCTGCACCAATCCCCGGGTTTTTTACGACACCTCATCTTCGCGTAAAAACATTCCATAGAAAAACAGTGTATGCAATAAGGTCCCACCACAATCATTTTCCCGCGGCCGCCAACACCGCCAACATTGACGGCAGCGTCCCCTCCCCGGGCCCCCCTCCCCTCTCCCCCCTGCCCCCAGGCCGCGCCTGGCTTTGAAGTAGGGTCCCCAGACTCTGCCCCCCCCCCTCCCTTCTCCCCTTCTGCCTCCCCCCTCTATCCTCGCCCCTCCCACCTTCCTCATTCTCCCCTACATACTTCGCCGTCGCCTGATGGCCGAAGTAGGACCTTCTCGGGCTTCGCCCCATGGGGACAAATCCCATTTCCCGCCATTTTGCCTGCCCAAATTAAGAGATAATTATTTGGAATTGGCAGTGGAAGACTTCATTTTCCCGCGACTGTCTGCAGCCTTTGATTATACGGGGTCCTGTCTGGGCGCAGCCAGACCTGGGCCGGCAATATTTTGCAATTTTTCATCAACTGAAATGGATTCCTTCGACATCAATCAATACGTTGCGATGTTGTCGTAGCGCCACCTAGTGTTTCATCTTGGACCAAATTACCCATAATGCTCCAGCGGCGAGACGCTTTCTAGTTGTCTCCCTGGTGACTGCCTAACCCCCTGAACAGCATGTGCCCGGCAGGAAGTCTCTCGCAAGAACGTCAACCCTAGTGATAAAATAACTGGCGAGGGACTGGTGCTTCCGAAATTAAAAGGCCGTTTACGTCTGAGTGTGGTATCAGCGTGGTGGGGCGAGGCCACAGCGGGATCAATGGTGTTAGCCGTCTGCTGCTCCTTCATCGGGCCTTCTGTAGTAGCAAAACCGACTTCCATCCCTTTGAAGCAAACAAAACAGGTTCTGGGTGGGCGCGTCGGCCTGTTATGGTGACAACTACAACGCGAATTATTGATTATACGTGATGAAAACGCATACTTACCGTCTTAGACTATCTATTTCTGTAACTAGGTGGTGTGTAAAGATACTGCATTCTGTTAGGTTACTGGATTAAGCAGGTCACTGCAGATGATAATACATCAAATGTTTCGACTTATACATTTTATTCCCAGATAGTTGTTTTTATTGTTTATTGTTTTTATCTGGGAATACATTTTATTCCCAGATAAAAACATTACAATGACATTACATAATTATGTTATTTTCAATAAATTCGACAGCTTCAAGACACAACAACCACTTTTCGTCGGAACGTTTAATTCGGTAGGTTTAATTATTTTCTACAATCTATCAATCAATCGGTTTTGCACATCCGAAAATGATGTTTGTTTTCTTCCTTGTGATATCGACGAGACAATCCCTTGGTTCGCCTTCGATGTTATAGGTCGAGAAGGCCTTAAAGCTTTACTATTGACCTCAATAAAACACATCCATCTACGCTGATGCCTGCCTAGAGTCAGTACAGCACGCCAATCATCAGCCAGTGGACAGTCACCTTGTAATGTTAGAGTCAATTAAATACATGCGACCGTATTTGCGTTTCATTTTCCATGACATTTAATCGCAATCATGTACGAGTGAGGATGAAAGACTATATCATTGTTGTATAATTTCTTAAAGCCCCAAGTACTATTAAAGCTAGGCAAACTACGCCATATCCATACACGTACTGGATACACTGCGAGAATTATGGTCTACTTGCACTTCCATACCCTGACGGGAGAAACCATTTCTGCTCGCGGCAGATGTTTTTTTTTTAGCTTCTTGGATGACATCTCTGCAGAAAATATCTGGCTGCGAGCACGCAGCGCCTCTGGCGGGGGTGTCTGAAAACAAGGGGTGGCCGAGCGAGCGACGTGCGAGGTTCAGGGTCGGGACAAAGAGGGACTGTCAGAAGATGGCGTGGCTGCCGTGTAATTTATCACACATGGTCGTGTCGCCTCTGACTATCTTAAAAGTCACTTGCCTCCCTTCTATACGCTAGAGGCAGCCTACCTCTCCCGCCTACCACATGCATCGTCTCATACCTGCCGCGGTTATATACTCAGAGACACCCCCCCCCCCCCATCCCCCTACCCCTGCCTCCCACGAGTCGATCGAGCCACTGTTTTTTTTTATGTCGTGTTTTATTTCGGTTTTTCTCGCCCGCTTTCTAAGCATGGGGAACGGCGTCTTCTATGTCCACCCCGGCGTCCCGTCATTGGAGCAGAAAAGCCGAACTACATGGAGCTAACCGATAATTAATTGCGGGGGCATGCCAATGAAAAGAAAGAGAGATTATCCACGTTCATGCCGTGAGGTGAGGGGAGGGTCTTTTTCTCCCACCGCTCGTTACCCTGCCGCTGCAATCGCTCCGCCCCGCCCCCCCCCCCCCGCCCCATCCCCTCCTCGCCCCGCCCCACCCTGTGCCGTCATCTCGCCTGTCCCGTCCCGCGATGGCCACGGTGCTTGCCTCCTGGCTGAGTAATGGCCGATACCTGGAGCCGTGAAACTAATGAACCCAGCCGGGTGTTAAGACCGCGGCCATGATCAATTCCTTCAATGGAGCGCAGCCCCCAGCTCCGCTCATGTGTACGCAAGTCGCCTACTTGTCATGTCGGCTTCACACAAACCGGCGATAAAACCTGGGCTGGGAGGCGTACCGTTATTTAAGGCTTAGAGGCCTCCCCTTGTGCCGGGATGTCGCTCGGTTCGTGGCCCGAGGCGATAAATAAACGCCAACTACACACTGCGCGATGGCCAGTTGGCGTGCCACCCGCGGAAGAAGCGCGGCTCAGACTATGAACAAATGGGATTTTATGGCGTGGCTGCTGACATTACCCTCTGTTGTAAAGATGGCGGCGGCCTGTACACGGGCCCACGGCTCCCACCCCTGGGCCGTCACCCCGACCACCCTCCATAACCCCCACCGCCGCGACCGTCACCCCGACTTCCCTCCATAACCCCCACCGCCGGATTGGGAAGGGCGGGGGAGGGGGGTTTGGGAAAGGGTGGGGGTGTATTGGGCAGGGTGGGGGTACATTGGGAAGTGTGTGGGTAGATTGGCAAGGGTCGGGGTGTATTGGGAAAGGTGTGGTGGATTGGGCAGGGTGTAGATTGAGAAGGGTGGGTTGGATTGGAAAGGGTGGGGTGGATTGGGCAGGGTGTGGATTGAGAAGAGTGGGGGTGTTTGCAGAAGGGTGGCGGTGGATTGGGCAGGGTGTGGATTGAGAAGCGTGGGGGTGGATTGGAAAGGGTGGGGTGGATTGGGCAGGGTGGGGGTGGATGTGGATGGTAAGGGGTGCGGGAGTTGGACAAGAGTCTGTGGTATTAATGGCCACGAAGGATTTTGAAGGAACAAGGCCTAATATTGTTGGTGTTCGCCCCACGGTCATTTAAGGTTCCCTAAGCCAACGAGTTTTGTCGGTATTCAGTCATGAAGAGTTAGTACCCATCTGGTTTGTTTATTAGCCGCCATGCCAGTTTGCGCGATGGTGGCGCTGCGGCGACGTCGGCCTATAAGTGTCCCTTCATGAATAATACCAGAGCAATAGCTCCCCGCTACAACAATGCGGCGACAAGGTGCTGCCATCAAGCTGTCCGGCGGTTACATATGTCCTTGATTTCTCCTCTCGGTGAAGGAAAAACAAAGACACGTGGTCAGGTGTAGAGGAGCGTGTGATTAAGACAGTATAACACCTGCTGAAACTGAGACAACTGGCTGCGGAACACATCCGTCTAGCCTGCCTTGTCTTGTTTCTACCATGCGGTCTGAGGAAAGCGGAACACTGTAAACTGCAGCTTAACACAAAATACATCATACATGGAATGACACCGTATTCTAGATGGCCATGACTACATGGAATCAAATAAATCATTGTAGTTTCAGAGAAATAAATCTCTCTTGTTTGTAGGGTTTCGCCGCACGCTGTTATCATGTCTACATACAATACCACAGCTGTGGGTAACGACAGTCTGTCCTTACGGGAGTTATCTGTTATCTAGGGGTTCAATGCTATAAATGTAATGCGTATCATTGTCGCCTTGATAACACTGTTTTTCACACATACACCAAGAACCCGTTCTTAACAATCATTCTCTGTAAAACAGAATTTTATGAAAATGAGGTTATGATTACATGTAGTTTAAAGTGTACCTGGTAGAACCAGACCACATGCAGTGAGTTCACGGTTACAGGTAGTTTACTTGGGCTCTTGGTAGAACATGATCACACACAGTGAGTTCACGGTTACATGTACTTTACCTTGGCTCTTGGTAGAACATGATCACACACAGTGAGTTCACGGTTACATGTAGTTTACCTTGGCTTTTGGTAGAACATGATCACACACAGTCAGTTCACGGTTACATGTAGTTTACCTTGGCTCTTGGTAGAACATGATCACACACAGTGATTTCACGGTTACATGTAGTGTACCTTGTCTCTTGGTAGAACATGATCACACACAGTGAGTTCACGGTTACATGTAGTTTACCTTGTCTCTTGGTAGAACATGATCACACACAGTGAGTTCACGGTGTACCTTGGGTCTTGGTAGTTAAAGTGTTCGTGCCACGATTCGGTTCCGCTCAGAGTTAACTTTGTGTAGCGAAAACAAACAAATAAGAATTTGTTTTAATGTGAGTTTACAGTTTTTATTCCATGATATCACCATAGCTCGATAATATAAGCGCGGGAACACAGCAGATTAATATGAGCTAAAGTTGTTTTGGCGTGGCACCAACGATTTAAGGGTCACATGCAATGTTGGCGCTGCGGCTTTCCCCCGGAAGTCTCCGACGATATCAGCCTGTCACCTGCTCCCATTGCCGACATTCTGCAAGGTCATCCCGTAGATGGGGGTATAATGCATTCATCTGCTGGTCTTCCTCCTCAATTACGCTCGATCGTGCGTTTAAATATTTAGAAAACTTAAATGATTAAATTCGATTATAATCATACGTTTGCCGTATGAGATTCAATTCTGCGCTTCATAAATTAATTTATGCATCTTTAAATTATTAAATCATTTAAATACATGATATCCCGTATGGATATCAGATGTTCGATGTTGAAAGATAGATGGTAACTCGGTGGTTTGTGTCAGTAGCGGAGTGGGAAGGCGATAGTACATTGTACTGCCCCAGGGCTGGGTCTTTACATTTTACCGCCCCAGGGCTGGGTCTTTACATTGTACTGCCCCAGGGCTGGGTCTTTACATTTTACCGCCCCAGGGCTGGGTCTTTACATTTTACCGCCCCAGGGCTGGGTCTTTACATTTTACCGCCCCAGGGCTGGGTCTTTACATTGTACTGCCCCAGGGCTGGGTCTTTACATTTTACCGCCCCAGGGCTGGGTCTTTACATTGTACTGCCCCAGGGCTGGGTCTTTACATTTTACCGCCCCAGGGCTGGGTCTTTACATTTTACCGCCCCAGGGCTGGGTCTTTACATTTTACCGCCCCAGGGCTGGGTCTTTACATTGTACTGCCCCAGGGCTGGGTCTTTACATTTTACCGCCCCAGGGCTGGGTCTTTACATTTTACCGCCCCAGGGCTGGGTCTTTACATTGTACTGCCCCAGGGCTGGGTCTTTACATTTTACCGCCCCAGGGCTGGGTCTTTACATTGTACTGCCCCAGGGCTGGGTCTTTACATTTTACCGCCCCAGGGCTGGGTCTTTACATTTTACCGCCCCAGGGCTGGGTCTTTACATTTTACCGCCCCAGGGCTGGGTCTTTACATTGTACTGCCCCAGGGCTGGGTCTTTACATTTTACCGCCCCAGGGCTGGGTCTTTACATTGTACTGCCCCAGGGCTGGGTCTTTACATTTTACCGCCCCAGGGCTGGGTCTTTACATTGTACTGCCCCAGGGCTGGGTCTTTACATTTTACCGCCCCAGGGCTGGGTCTTTACATTGTACTGCCCCAGGGCTGGGTCTTTACATTGTACTGCCCCAGGGCTGGGTCTTTACATTTTACCGCGCCAGGGCTGGGTCTTTACATTGTACTGCCCCAGGGCTGGGTCTTTACATTGTACTGCCCCAGGGCTGGGTCTTTACATTTTACCGCCCCAGGGCTGGGTCCGTACGGTGACTCGTATCATACGACGGTCAGATGTCGTCCGCGACCATTGACAAAACTAACCATCAGTGTCAGCGCTTTAGATGGCTGGGGTAGACGGCTGCATGCAGTCCATACTGGCCTCATGGCACAACATAACATTTGCAATCCGTCTCCACGGCTCCAGTGACCAGCTTGAATTTCCCCAGGGGCCATGGTGTCTTTTAAAGGCCTCCATATTGTTTTCTTGATACAATACCGCGAAAACAATTCTCCTGAGTTTATACGGTTATAAGGGCCTAATTTTGTATTCAAGGTAGTGAGCAATTCGTCAAAAGCTCCCTTCCGCTAAAGTCTCGTGTTTGATCTAAAAAACCCGGTCGCCGTAAGCACTCAGGGATGGGCAAGTTTTACACGGAGGGATCGTCACTTCGTTTCATTTTCATTGCATGCTTTTATTACTAGTGTTTATAGCTCTCTTCTCTCTCTCTGTCTGTGCAGGTAAGAAGAGCAAAGGGCCCCGTTTCCCTGAAGACTGGTGGGGCCACTGGTATCAGAGCGGCCTCGCTGGTGTCATCATAACCGACAACACGCTACGTCACAGCCAGGGAAAGGAGGTGATCATAGAGCACCACCGGAGCTACTACCACGTGGCGGACGAGTAAGTACTTAGGGTCACGTGATGGGTGTGAGGGTGGGGGAGGCGCCAGGGTGGGGGAGGCGCCAGGGTGGGAGAGGCGATAGGGTGTGGGAGGCGCCAGGATCGGGAGGCGCCGGGGGGGGGGCATACAGTATTTTCTCTCGCATATAACGAGTAACTTGTATAACGTGTCACTCACACTTGACGGGTAACTTGTATAACGTGTCACTCACACTTGACGGGAACTTGTATAACGTGTCACTCACACTTGACGGGTAACTATAACTTGTCACTCATACTTGACAGGTAACTTATATAACATGTCACTCACACTTGACGGGTAACTTATATAACATGTCGCTCATACTTGACGGGTAACTTATATAAAAAGACATACAGTCTTGTCTCTCGCATGTAACGGATAACTTGTATAACTTGTCACTCATACTTGAGGGGTAACTCATATAACATTCCACTTACAATAACTGCTAACTTGTATAACTTGTCACTCACGCTTGACAGGTAACTTGTATAACGTGTCACTCACACTTGACAGGTAACTTGTATAACGTGTCACTCACACTTGACGGGTAACTTATATAACTTGTCACTCACACTTGACGGGTAACTTATATAACTTGTCACTCATACTTGACAGGTAACTTGTATAACTTGTCGCTCATACTTGACGGATGTTGTTTACAACTAAAAGCTTCCCTACTATGGTTGACATTGGAACTGATGGTACAAGAGTCGCTATGTACTCTCGTTATGCCAGCCAGGACCAGGTGAATGCCCCCTGACACCCCCCACCCCCGACCCCCTCCCCTCCACACATAAGGTCGCCACCACCGTTCACACCCCAAGCTCCTCATCTCACCATAGCGTCCATTTTTATGTTCATTTAAGCCGGGCAGGAGTGGCAAGGGAGGGGGGGGGGCATGGTCGATATATGTCATGATATGTCGACCGTATGGGCGGCAGGCATATGGGCAGGGTGGGCTAGGGGGGAAGGGGGGGAGGTACATAATGCGATGATTGATCGACGATTAGCGAGCTTCTGACTGAAGCAAATCTCGCGGTTTTTGCGAGATTTGTCGCTTCTCTTCGATTCGCATTCGTTTTGTAATGCATCCCAAGTGCGAGCTAATGGAGCCGATGCCCTATTCCACGTCCTCTCAATACAACATCAGGCTGGAATCAGGGTCTACATATATCATTACATGTCAAATATCACCACGGTGGCTGGCATTTGTAGTTCTCGTTTCAGCTCAAGGTTTGATGCGCTGCTTCCTAGATTTAGTGAACACACGGGAATGTGCGCACTTACTCTTTTGATGCATTACGGTAGCATTGCCACTAGTAGTATCGTCTTCAACACTCTTTTTGTTGATTCGTGATTCGTCACTCCCATGCTCAATCAATTGCTATACGAAGACATCTGTCACGAACTATTGTATTGCATTATATTTGTGTTTGTATTTCAACCACAGATACAATTCCTAATAAAAACGTATGAATATATATCTATTCGGTGTAATCTTCTGCTTTCAGAGAACGAGAGTGCACCAAATGCAAACTAATGCTTCGGCGACACCATAACATCATAGAATACAGAGAAAGTAAGTTATATTAATTCATAATACCATATCTCAAGGTCAGTTGGCAAACCTGGGGCAAGTTTCATCCAATCCCAGTGTCAGTGCCCCAGGAAGATTCTTTGCTCAACTCTCCAAAGGAGGACACCATTTTACTGGACCTCGAAACCTGGGAAACCCAATCCTTGGCCTCTTCGCCGACCTCCACCTGGGAAACCCAATCCTTAGCCTCTTTGCCGACCTCCACCTGGGAATCCCAATCCTTGGCCTCTTTGCCGACCTCCACCTGGGAATCCCAATCCTTGGCCTCTTTGCCGACCTCCACCTGGGAAACCCAATCCTTGGCCTCTTTGCCGACCTCCACCTGGGAATCCCAATCCTTAGCCTCTTTGCCGACCTCCACCTGGGAATCCCAAACCTTGGCCTCTTTGCCGACCTCCACCTGGGAAACCCAATCCTTAGCCTCTTTGCCGACCTCCACCTGGGAATCCCAATCCTTGGCCTCTTTGCCGACCTCCACCTGGGAATCCCAATCCTTGGCCTCTTTGCCGACCTCCTCCTGGGAAACCCAATCCTTGGCCTCTTTGCCGACCTCCACCTGGGAATCCCAATCCTTAGCCTCTTTGCCGACCTCCACCTGGGAATCCCAATCCTTGGCCTCTTTGCCGACCTCCACCTGGGAATCCCAATCCTTGGCCTCTTTGCCGACCTCCACCTGGGAATCCCAATTCTTGGCCTCTTTGCCGACCTCCACCTGGGAATCCCAATCCTTGGCCTCTTTGCCGACCTCCACCTGGGAATCCCAATCCTTGGCCTCTTTGCCGACCTCCACGCTTTCAACCGCTCAGTGTGCGAAGGAAATCAACCCTTTGGTGGCTGACAGACTTGGACGGAGCTTTTAATAAGCTACGGGTAATGAGCCAGCCGCGAGGTTAACGAGGGGAATAACCAGACGTCATGGCATCGACGTTTACTGTGAGATGGGCAGCGTTGGCCTCATTACCAGTGAGCAGTGGGCACCGGCCATGGGATGGCGAGTGGTGCAGTCAGTTAGACAAATCATGTCAGAATGGATAGATAGGTGGCCGATCGAAGGCTGGTGTATGCCATGCATAGGCCGCGTGTACAGTGCACACATACTGGTGTATGCCAAGCATGGGCCGCGTGTACAGTGCACACATACTGGTGCATGCCATGGGCCGCGTGTACAGTGCACACATACTGGTGTATGTCATGAGATGCGTGTACAGTGCACACATACTGGTGTATGCCATGCATAGACCGCGTGTACAGTGCACACATACTGGTGTATGCCATGGGCCGCGTGTACAGTGCACACATACTGGTGTATGTCATGGGCTGCGTGTACAGTGCACACATACTGGTGTATGCCATGGGCCGCGAGTACAGTGCACACATACTGGTGTATGTCATGGGATGCGTGTACAGTGCACACATACTGGTGTATGCCATGGGCCGCGTGTACAGTGCACACATACTGGTGTATGCCATGCATAGGCCGCGTGGACAGTGCACACATACTGGTGTATGCCATGGGCCGCGTGTACAGTGCACACATACTGGTGTATGCCATGCATAGGCCGCGTGGACAGTGCACACATACTGGTGTATGCCATGCATAGACCGCGTGTACAGTGCACACATACTGGTTTATGCCATGGGCCCCGCGTACAGTGCACACATACTGGTGTATGCCATGGGCCGCGTGTACAGTGCACACATACTGGTGTATGCCATGCATAGGCCGCGTGTACAGTGCACACATACTGGTGTATGCCATGCATAGACCGCGTGTACAGTGCACACATACTGGTGTATGCCATGGGCCGCGTGTACAGTGCACACATACTGGTGTATGTCATGGGCTGCGTGTACAGTGCACACATACTGGTGTATGCCATGGGCCGCGAGTACAGTGCACACATACTGGTGTATGTCATGGGCTGCGTGTACAGTGCACACATACTGGTGTATGCCATGGGCCGCGTGTACAGTGCACACATACTGGTGTATGCCATGCATAGGCCGCGTGGACAGTGCACACATACTGGTGTATGCCATGGGCCGCGTGTACAGTGCACACATACTGGTGTATGCCATGCATAGGCCGCGTGGACAGTGCACACATACTGGTGTATGCCATGCATAGACCGCGTGTACAGTGCACACATACTGGTGTATGCCATGGGCCCCGCGTACAGTGCACACATACTGGTGTATGCCATGGGCCGCGTGTACAGTGCACACATACTGGTGTATGCCATGCATAGGCCGCGTGTACAGTGCACACATACTGGTGTATGCCATGGGCCGCGTGTACAGTGCACACATACTGGTGTATGCCATGCATAGGCCGCGTGTACAGTGCACACATACTGGTGTATGCCATGGGCCGCGTGTACAGTGCACACATACTGGTGTATGCCATGGGCCGCGTGTACAGTGCACACATACTGGTGTATGCCATGCATAGACCGTGTGTACAGTGCACACATACTGGTGTATGCCATGGGCCGCGTGTACAGTGCACACATACTGGTGTATGCCATGGGCCGCGTGTACAGTGCACACATACTGGTGTATGCCATGGGCCGCGTGTACAGTGCACACATACTGGTGTATGCCATGCATAGGCCGCGTGTACAGTGCACACATACTGGTGTATGCCATGCATAGGCCACGTGTACAGTGCACACATACTGGTGTATGCCATGGGCCGCGTGTACAGTGCACACATACTGGTGTATGCCATGCATAGGCCGCGTGTACAGTGCACACATACTGGTGTATGCCATGCATAGGCCACGTGTACAGTGCACACATACTGGTGTATGCCATGGGCCGCGTGTACAGTGCACACATACTGGTGTATTCCATGCATAGGCCGCGTGTACAGTGCACACATACTGGTGTATTCCATGCATTGGCCGCGTGTACAGTGCACACATACTGGTGTATGCCATGCATAGGCCACGTGTACAGTGCACACATACTGGTGTATGCCATGGGCCGCGTGTACAGTGCACACATACTGGTGTATGCCATGCATAGGCCACGTGTACAGTGCACACATACTGGTGTATGCCATGGGCTGCGTGTACAGTGCACACATACTGGTGTATGCCATGCATAGACCGCGTGTACGGTGCACACATACTGGTGTATGCCATGGGCCGCGTGTACAATGCACACATACTGGTGTATGCCATGGGCCTCGTGTACAATGCACACATACTGGTGTTTGGGACACGACATGACATGACCGAGATACATTACCCCTCCCCCTCCCTCCTCCAAAGGCCCCCCCCCCCGACCCACCCTTACACCCGCTCCCTGGGTCTCAGTGTCGGGCGCCTGCATGGCTGCAGGGATCGTAACCGGACCAAGTCGTCCCGTGTCGCCGTGGTCGCTGGCCACGTGACCGGTCGGCCGCCGCGTGTCCACACAACATTCAACAGACCTGTCCGACTCAATTACGAACCGTCTCTGATGTTGCCGACGTCACTTTGTGGGCGGCTCCTGAAAGCATCTCGGTCTTCTTTTTTCTCATCACTGTTTTGCTATTTCGATTTTGTAAACGCTTTAGAAACGTTAGCAAGAGACCGAAAAGTGAGTGCGAGAGAGGAAGGGAGGGAGGGAGAGAGGATGAATTGGAAAGAAGATTAACATCTGAAAATGGCAAGCTGGGTGGGTCTCCCGGGAGTTTCTGGCGTCGATAAGACAGAAACTCGTGCCTGGCGTGGGGTCTCAAAGGAAGCATGGTAACGTCACCCCACGTGGTGGCGATATGGCGGCCACAGCGGGCCACTGGCCGACAATACAGATACCTGGTGGATTTGTCTTTGAATATGAAAATCCATCTAGCATTACAATTTTTAATATGTAACATTTGAAAAGGTATTATCCAGTCGGAACGCGAGGCAAGCCATGATGCAGGTGCGGGAAAGGTGACACCAGATGAAATGTATGTCGCATCTGGATGACGTCAATGTAACATCAATAATAGGAACAATCTGTACCCAGGTGCGTAACGAGAGCGATGTTCTATATATGGTCTGTATCGACACACCGGCATGCCGCCCTGGATAAACCATTGTTGGGTGAATCACTGCGGAGTCATCCACTGCGGGGTCAACCACGGCACACATGACGTGACAACGTGACGTGACCACATGACGTGACCACATGACGTGACCACATGACGTGACCACGTGACGTGACCACGTGATGTCACCGCATGACCACATGACGTCACCGCATGACGTGAATAAATGACGTGACCACATGACGTGACTACATGACGTGACCACATGACTTGACTACATGAAGTGACCACATGACGTGACCGCAAACCTAGAACCGCCGACACCATAACCGTAATAACGCGTTTTCTCGCTCCACCTTGGTGACTAAGGTTGTCGCGCGATGACCACGGCCGTCACGTAATGATGACGTCACCTTACGCTTTACTTGTTGCTTGTTCCGTTTTTTAATCCGGATCCGAGTGCCAATGTGAACGGCCCTGCCGCCCTGGCACCCGGACGCACTCCAGGTACCCTGGTCCAGTTGTCATGGAGCTAGATGTCTTGTGGGGGCCGAGCGATGGATAGGGCAGACAGGAGGGGCGGTGGGGGTGGGTAAGACATATTTTTGTATTCTTGGATATAATTGCCTCCTCCCCCTCCCAACACAGGCATCACCTTCGGCGCTGTCGACTTATTGGCACCCATGGTTCCCCCCCTTCCCCACCCACCCTTCAACCCTGTCGGTCTCCGGATGACGCGATGGGGTGGGAGAAGGAGGGGGGGGGGTGAAGTTTGTCGGATAAGGGTGACGACGAGGGGTTTCCTGGCTCCGCTGGTTACACCTGGTTACCCGCCGCCCGCTGTCACAGTTATTCCCATCGCAACCCATGGGGGGTGGGGTCCTTCCACCGGGTCCCTCCCTCCTTGGGTTTCTCCTCGTCCGGTGGGCACGCCACCTCCCCCCCCCCTCCCCGCGCCCCTCCCCTTCCGTCCCCTCCCGTCCCCTCGTCCCTGGCTTCGGGAAACAAGCGAGCGCTGCTGCGGCAAGGTCACTGGGCCCGCCGGCCTCCACAATGGGGAAGACCCAGGTCCCCTTTTGTCCCCGTCAGCTGCGGCTGAATACAAAGCGACCACGCAAAGCAGGCAATTACACACGCTTCAGGTCTGTTCCCTGCGACCTACCCGGGATCGTGGATAGCTAAATACATAGCTACATAGTTAGGGGCCCGGCGGCCCTGGACATAGATGCCTTAGGGTAGCGGATAAGAGGAGGAGGGCGGGGAGGGGGGGGGGGGCGGGGGGCAGAGCGAAAGAGTTGAAATAGGTAAGGCACGGGAGGGGGTGGGGGTTGGGGTGTAGCAACGTGTGCCATTGACATGTGCCCACGTCTGAGACTGTCAGCTGCTGGTATAGCAGTTGCTCCTGTGCCGTGTATGGCACCCACTCCTGTCTTAGGCCACGGCGGCTCTATTAGACGTTTAATATACACTGAGCATCCACGCTATGTGTGGCGTTGTCTAGGTCTCTACGTCTCCAGCAGTTGGTTCCGGCTTTGGATGCAAGTCAGTTGCGGAGGAAGCTGTTTAGCTTGGGGGTGGGGGAGGGGGGAGGGGGAAGTGGCGACCAACACGGCTCCAATGCTGACGACCGTGAGTCTCAGCAAACTAATGACCGGCTGACCAATTAGTGGACCATTAGGGGTGAGGAGATGGGGGAGGGGGGGGGGGGAGGGCGGGGGCGGGCTATCCTTGCCCCTTCCCAGCTATGCAAGTAATTGCAGACGTTTATGGTGTACATCACAAAACGATTAGGAAACGATTATTATTTCTGTATTATAGGCAACGGTTTGCCTTATATACAGGTGTGCTGCGTGTGGCGTGCACATTCATTGCGTGTTTAGCTAGTTTCACGGATTTCTTGGATTTATGTCTTATGCTGCCTGCGCAGCCGAATATAATTATGTTTAGGGCCACGCGGTCATCCATTATCGCTCACTCATGGTTGATACTGAACCGTTTTATCGTTGCCATTCCCTTCGTTCGATTTGCTCTCGCAGGTGTACATACTCATACCTCTATGTCTACAATTTTAGCCCTTAATGCTACCCCGAAATGAAAGATTTGATATAGTGTATGACGTGGTGGCGACAGCTCAAACCCCCAGCTGGATCACATAAACAAGGCGATAATCACTGCATAATGAGAACCCATTAAAATAGATGGCGGGCCCGTTACGCGCAAATATGAACGCCTTAATGTTGCCACTTTTTTATCATAATAATCGCTGTGTTAATAAATACGCCACCTGTGATTTTTAACCTACTCGTTACCCGGGTAACGACGTCCCTATGGGTGCTAGCGCAGATTGTATCGACTGCCATCTTTGACAAATCTCCGCTGTGGGTCTTGCGCGGTCGCCAAGGGATACAATTTCAAGATGGCGCACTCGGATCCACGTGGTCTTAACCTCTCGTTCTGACTGATTCTCCTGTGGACCGCCTGTCAGCAATTCGAGAGTAAGCCATACACGTGGCTCCCCATTGTCTACTACGATGTCACTTTTAACTCACG